>MNCI01008343.1:95885-113548 GCA_015680685.1 Gnetum montanum | reverse complement strand
GGCTCCTAGTTCTGAAAAAGGGTCTCTTTTTTGTACAGTTATCGCCAGAACTAGTACCCGGTTGGATATTTACACTCTGGATATTTACAACTCTAGTGGCGTGACGCTACTGCGGTTGGGTAGGCAATTCCCCTTGCATTGTTGGAGTAGGAGGTGTTATGGGAACTACTTGAGGAAGAGGTGCGGGTGGAGTTAGAGGATGGACAGAATGTGGGATGTCTCCCGGAGGAGAAGGAGTCCTTCTGAAGTACTCCCGAGCGTAGTATTGACGTTGTGGAGTAGTGTGACCCATAGCGTCACCTGGAGAAACTAGCTGCTGCACATAATAACCATAAGGATCAGGCTGCCGGTAAGGGTATCGATGTGTTGGCTGTGGCATCCCCCATGACTGTGGGTATTGCCACTGCTGATGTTGCTCGATGGGCTGCGGAGGTGTTCCACTTGGATAATACGTCAAGGGTTGGTGGAACTGCCTCGGGTTACCTTGTGGATAAGGTAACCTTCTGGGTGTTTGCCGTTGATTAAGTCTTGGATTTAATGCATACACCCCAGACTCCTGCAGATGTGAGATAATTGGACAACATCCCTTAGGATGGTCATAATAGCAGACCTCACATCCACCGTCATTGTCTGAATCAGAATTTTCAGCCTCATCGGAGTTAGAGATTTTTCCCTTACCCTTGTTATGTGCAGGGTTAAAGTTTCTCCGCTTGTCTTTGCTTTTATCACTACTTTGCTCATCCTTAGACTCTTCTACAATTTTCAGGACTGTTTCTATTCGTGAGTCTAAGGAATCCCACATTTGGTCTACCTTAGCCGATACCTCCGTTGTTAACTTTTGGATCGGCACAGTTTTCCTGTTCACCAACTCTTCGAGTGGTGACTCATCCTCCTCATCACAGAATTTCACTCCCTTCTTACGAAGGGAGGGATCACGGTTGTATTCCTCCGCACTTTCTCTTTTCCGTAGCTCACCCTCTTCTTGCGCTACTTGTTCCAACAATACTTCAACTTCATGGGCTCTTAGTTGGGAGAGTCTCCCTTGGGCGTAAGTCCCAAGAGTTCTTCTCGTTTCATTTCGTAGCCCATCCACGAGGTGGCGAAGTTGATCCCGCTTAGCGTACCCATGGCCCGGGCAACGATGTAGCAATGTGTAGTAACGGGCCATGGCAGCATCCAAGGATTCATGAGCTCCTTGTTTCCAGCCTTGGATCTGCTTACGCAAGTTAGACACTCTGGAGTACGTTTGATATTTGTTGTTGAACAATTCAAGCATCGTACTCCACCTCCTGATGGTTTCCGGTTCTAAGGACCGGTACCAGCTTTCTGCTTCTTTAATGAGTGTCCTTGGGAACAACTTGAGTTTCTGCCACTCATTGTCTATGTTCTGCAAGGCACAGGCATCGTGGAATGCCTGTAAATGATGTTGAGGATCAGCGTTGTATCCCCCTTCAAAACGTGGGATATTATTTATATCCAAACGCTTGATCCTACTGTCTTTTAAATGCCTTGTGGGAATCCTAACTGCCTCTCTAATATCAAGCATACTTCGGGTTGCGAATAGGGGTTCGTCATGATCATCTCTTTCATGACGTCTGTGATGTCTACGTGGTGGTTCCCTATTCTCCCTACGTCCTTGCCCTTGTCCTAACTCCTCTCGACCTTCCTGTCGAGGCATTTCATCTCTTTTACCTTTACTCTCCGCGTTATGCTCATGGTGGCTGCGCCCAGATGTGGAAGGAGAGGGTGAATGATGAGATGAAGGAGAAGAAGAAGGGGATCCATCACCATGGTGATGTTTCTTGCCTTCTCTTCGGCTGCTTCGGCCCCGATCGTTGTGACGATCAACGAGTCCGTCATTAGTGTGAGTAGTTGTTCCTGCCGTGAACAGCTGGTGCTCACGGGGATCAGAGCCTGGAATATGTATCGTTGATCTAAGGCCCTGATGCCTAACCTCTTCACTAGAGTGAGGAGGAGGAACATCATTTTCTAAGAAACCCATCGTGAGGGGTTCCTCTTCTCCTATTTCACTAATGACGTGGGGAACCTTGCCCTTCAGTAGTGAATGTTGGCTCTCCTGCCTTGCATCCCGAATACGTTGGGCATTTGTGGGATGATAATCCCTTGTATCATGGTCATCCAAAACGTATTCTGCGAACAGCTCATGCATGCCAATCTGTACCAAGGCACGGAAAAGCATGTTGGGAGCAGAGCGATCTGGGGGTAACACGATGTTACCTTGCATGTCTCTCCACCGCAGTTGCTCATCTTGATGGAAAACAAAGGTAAAATCCGGCACATACTCATCGGGATGAGTATATGTGACCTTAGATTGTTGAGGACATGGTTGATCTCGGTTATGCGTATGATGCTGACTTTCTCCTGTATTGTCCTTAGGTGAGTTGATTTCGTGAGAAGAAGCCATTTCTATTGGTGTGCTAATTTCACCGTTATTTATTGTTCTTGATTAACTGATTAACCCTAAGGTTCGTTTTAAGCTCACAACGATGTGAGTGATATCCCTTATGTTAAATTGGCGAAAAAACACTTAGTCCCCGGCAACGGCGCCAATGATGAGTGGCGAGGTACCCCTACACTCCACCATACGAATACGAGCGTACACGCGCGATCCGGTCGAACTCCGCAGACTAAATGCCTTAACGCCACAAGAAACACTTGGGGTTAATCGTTCGTTGTCTTCCCAGGCTTGCTTGTATGTGTCACGGTGTATGGTTAAGCAAGTCTGAGGTATGTGATTTTTTTGGTATTTTCGGCTTATCTTCTATGCTACCAGGAGAAAGGGTTGAGAAAACTAAACTAACTCTAACTAAGATCTAAGTCTAAATTAACTAGCGTCAGCATCCGTTCCCACTTGCCGGACACACCCTGAACTATGCAACTGCAGCTTACCAAACGCTAATCGTTACTGGGATCGCCACACGTAACGCAAGTGCTCGAAGTGGTCGTACTGAGGCACCTATTTAGCCTACGTGTGATAAGCAGCCGATTCCTTAGCCAGCCGTACACACCCGTGGGTGCTCGTAACTAAGTCGTACTTATCACACGATCTAGCCTAGCAATGAGCAGCCGATTCCTCAACTAGCCGTACACATTAGACCCTGGAGTTACCAAGCGCAGAATCCTGGAATACGCTACTGGGTTACCAAGCAGCCAATGCTCGTAATTGAGTCGTACTCATGCATTGCGTCAAGCAGCCGATTCCTTGACTAGCCGTACACGTCCGTAGACGCTCGTAATCAAGTCGTACTTGAACGCACTAGGAAAGCAGTAAATGAAAGCAATAAATGAAACCACGTGTTGCAAGGTTTATCCAATCAAGTTCATCTTTATTGCCGTACACAACTTGGGTTCAGGTTACAAGCTGCTCGAATAAAGAGCCGTTCACTCTAGGACTCCTACTGCGGGCACATGGGGAAAAATTCTAACTCTGGAGTGATCAATCTGCCAGAGCTTCGCAACACTAGCCAGGATTAAGAAATGAAGGAAGTGCCGCCTCTTATTTATAGATATGGCGGTGGGACGCGATATCGCGTACGCGATATCACAGGAGAAGACTCGATATCGCGGCACATGTAGGTCGCGTCTCATCACTAGGGAATCACAACATAGAAGAAGGGAGAGTAGGGAACAACGTAGGCATCATAGATGCCATGAATGAGATTATCATGATGAACCCCTACTCGCTACTTGAATTATGCTAGACATAACTTAGGCTGTGAGAGTTCCAAAAAGGCACCAAAGAGATAGTAGGATCAAGAGGTTAGATATGAATAACATCCCATGATTTAAAGGGGGATATAATGTTGATCCTCAAAATCACTTACAAGAATTTCATGATGTGTGTGCCTTGCAAAACATAGAGAACGAGTGGCAAAAAGTTAAGTTGTTCCCACAGACACTAGTAAAAGAAGCTAAAAGTTGGTACCAGTCCTTAGAACCAGAATCCATTCATAGGTGGATTACTTTGTCAAAATTGTTCAACAATGAGTACCAAACGTACTCCAGGGTATCTAACCTACAAAAGCAAATCCAAGGACGGAAACAAGGAAGTTATGAACCCTTGGATGCTACCATGGGCCACTATTATGCACTATTACATCATTCTCCTAGCCATGGTTATTCGAAGCGAGATCAGCTATGCCATCTTGTAGATGGGCTTAGGCATGAAACGACAAAAACCCTTGGGACTTATGCCCAAGGAAGGTTATTCGAGCTTAAGTCCCATCAAATTCATAGACTACTAGAGCAAGTTGCTAAGGAAGAAGTTGAGCTACAAAAAAGAGAAAGTGCAGAAGAATATAATTGAGATCCTTCCCTCCGGAAGAAGGGAGTAAGATTTTGTGAGGATGAGGAAGAGTCATCACTTGAAGAGATGGTGAATAGGAAAACCTTGCCTATCCAAAAGTTAACATTAGAAGTATCGGCAAAGGTAGACCAAATGTGGAACTCCCAAAATAGTAGAGGAGTCTAGAGAGCGAGGTAGTGATTATGACAAAAGAAAAAAGAGAGAAGGGGAAAATGCATGTAACAATGGTAAGGGAAAAGTTGCTATTATTTAAGAAGTTGTGGACTCAAATCTAGAAGATGATAGTGGATGCAAGATATGTCAATACAACCATCCTAAGGAACATTGCCCTGTGATCTCACATCTGTAGGAGTCTGGGGTGTATGCACTTAATCCACAATTAAACAAATGGCAAACATCCCGACGATTACCCTATCCTCAAGGTAATCCAAGGTAGTTCCACGAACCTTTAACGTATTATCCAACTGGAACTGGCAACACCCACAATCATGGGGAATGCCACCACCAAGGCAACAATATCCTTATTGGCAACCTAACCCATATGGATATTACGTGCAACATCCAATCTCTCCACATGACTCTATTGGTCACATTACTCCTCAACATCACTACCAAACCTGCGAGTACTATAGGACTCCCTCTCCTAGGGGTGATATTCCACAAGTATACCATCCTTTAAATCCGGCCACATCTCTCCCACCAATAGCTCCATTACCACCTAATCCAGCAATGCAAGGTGAACTCCCTGCTCAGCCACAACAACGCAATGCCACAAGGGATGTTAATCCTCAACCTACTATTCGTTTTCACAACTGTATGAAGAAAAGACCTTTCTTCAAAACCAACAGTCCAACCAAGCCTTTGCAACCACAAGTAGCTGAGTCTTTGGACGTTTCCGTATCAAATAAAGCTTCAGATCCCCCTTCAAGCCTAACACCACATTCAACGCATACTGTCATGTTAACACATGTCATTACCAATTAGATCAAAGCTGGCCACCTTCCCAAGAAATTCTTTGATCCTGGGATTCCCCTCTGGGAATGAGCCATGTAAAGCTCTTTTGGGTTCAGGTTCCAGTGTCAACCTAATATCCCAAGAAATGTACAAGGCTTGGAACCTACCTCTATTAAAAAAGAGCAACATCCATTTAGAGTTGGCTAACCAGTCCATCACTGTTCCCTTGGGATTAGTGGAGGACATCGTTACCACTGTTTGTGGATGGTCGTATCTAGCTAACTTCCTAGTGATTCAAGTGAATAATAGTAAGGGGAACTTCCCAATCATAATGGGAAGGGAACAGCTAAGCACTATTGATGCACGCCTAGGAATCCATGATCTTTCCCTAGAAATATCCAAGGAAAATACTTTCAGAAAGATCGAGAAGTAGAAAGTTCCATGCATCACATACAATGACACAGGGTATAATTGTGTGCAGAGATCATGGGTTGTGCAAAGTTTAACATTGCCTGCATGCAATCAGTGTGCACAAGTGATCAATATACAAAGGTGCATGTATGCAACAGCCACATGATAGGAAGACACCCAGTGGCTAACAGCTGATCAAGAAAGTAGCTCACTTATATGCATGGAACTAACTAAGGGTTTGACTTGCACTTACATAGATAGCATAGACACATTAGAGCAAGTCCATCGCCAACTTCCAAGTCATAACCTCAAAAACATCAACTGGGAGTAGTTGGAAATTCCTAGGAAATTTAAACAAGAGCCCCTAGAGCTAAAACCATTGCCACCAATATGGAGTACATGTTCCTTAAGAATGGAAAATTGGTAATCATCAACGCAAAACTTGCTCTGCAACAAAAAGAGATTGCTAAAGGTAATAAACAAGTGGTCAAAAGCCTTCACCTGGTCATATTCGAAATTAACTGGAATAGATCCTAGGATATGCCAACATAGGATTTACACTGACTCCTCCATGAAGCCTCAAAAACAACCATAGAGGCGATTGAACCCAAAGTTGAAGCAAGGAGTAAAAGAAGAAATTGAACAGCTTCTAAAGGCTAGGTTCATATACCGCATTTCTGATAGCAAATGGGTTAGCCCCTTAGTAATCGTGCCTAAAAAGGAAGGCAAATGGAGGGTGTGCATAGATTTTAGGCTACTAAACATGGCAACATTCAAGGATCACTTTCTGTTGCCATTTGTTGACCAAGTCTTAGACACAATCATAGGGCATCACTATTATAGTTTTTTAGATTGATGAGTGGCGAGGTACCCCTACACTCAACCATACGAATATGAGCATTACATGCATGATCTAGTCGAACTCCATAGACTAAGTGCCTACACGCCTCATGGAACACTTAAGGTTAATCGTTCGTTGTCCTCCCAGACTTACTTGTATTTGTCACGATTGTATGGTTAAGTAAGTCTGAGGTATGTGATTTTTATATCTTTTACGTTTTTATCTCCTATGCTAATGAGGTAAAGGGTGAAGAGACTAATTAACTAACTTTAACTAACTATGTCTTAATTAACCTAGCATCAGTATCTGTTCCCACTTACCGTTCACACCCTAAACCAATGCAACCTCTGGGATTACCAAACACTATTCATTGCTGGGATTACCAAGCGTAATGCACATGCTTGAAGCGGTCGTACTGAATGCACTTAACTATGGGAGAAGGGTTGAGAGAGATTTAATTAACTAATAAAAAAATTAAATGATGAACACTAAATAAAATCCTATTTAGCTTAGTCCATGCACTGCAAGGTTTATCCAAAAAGTTCATCTTTATTTCCGTACACAAACTTGTGCTCAGGTACAATATTTTCTTGAATAAAGATCCATTCACTTTGGAGCTCATACTATGGGAACATGGAAATTATTCTATCTCTGAAGAGGTAAAATTGCCAAAGTTTCACTACAATCTAGGCCTAAACTGAGAAATAAGGGAGAGCCGCCTCTTCTTTATAGATTTGGCGACGCACTGCAATATCGCGTATGCGATATCGCAGGGGAAGACACAATATCGCGTCCCATCATAGATGAATATATCGAATACGACCAAATACAAATAGCCCTAGAAGACCAAGCCAAAACTACATTCACTAATTCTTGGGGAACATTTGTAGACAAAAAAATGTTGTTTGGCTTGTGTAATGCCCCGGCAACGTTTCAACACTTAGTTCTAAGCATATTCCAACAACAGATAGGAAATGGTGTGGAAGTCTTTATGAATGACTTCCCCACTTATGGAGCAAACTTTGAACAAGCCTTGGACCGGTTAGAGCAAGTGCTGAAAAGATGTGTAGAAACTAATTTGAGGCTCAACTAGCAAAAGAGCCATTTTATGGTCCAAGAAGGCGTAATACTTAGGCATAAAACCTCACCTACAGGGCTAGAGGTAAACCCTGAGAAAATCAAAGTCATCCAAGGAATTACCCATCAACCAAAAACTATCAAAGACATTCTGTAATTCCTTGGACACACATGCTACCTCTGTATGTGGGCAACCTTACTCATTATTTCAGATCTTCTCCTTCCAACTCAGTCATCGGGGACATGGCCACCTCTACTAACCATTGAAGGCCCTCAGTTCTTTCTAAATTTTTTTTTTTACATGTTTTTGTTTTGCACATTTCTTTAATCTTTCTTGTTTTTGTTTTACACCATCGTTCATATTTTTACCATTTATTTGTGTGATTACTTTATTGGGGGGATCACCCAATAAGTGTTCATGATGGTGGCATGAATAATACTATATTGATTGCTAATGTTTGGGTTTTACCTTTGACATATGATGTTGATATTAAGGTATGGTTCTCTTGATTAAATAGGCAATGAGTCCATGTCATTCATGCATCCATAAAATCCTATGGTCTCCCTTGGCTTGGAACTATACAGTCTCTTTCTATAATAAAATTGTTAACGAATTGGTAACTCAGTATTTCTCAAACTAAGGAAAGACTCACAGGATGAAAAGGGTGTGACTTCAAGGGGATTCGATGCAGTTGTGCTGGCTATTCTCTTGAGTGATTGGATGCTTTTTCCTTGAGTTTTCTGCCATTCTACCATTCATCAAATATCTGAAAGTTGAGTACATCAAAATAAGTCTTTGCATGGTGTGGTTCTCATGCAAAAAAAAAGAGTGATAATTCAAAGCACACCCCTTAGACATAATAATGAACATGGGCTACACACACTAGTTATGGCACTAGAAAGACATGTTACCCATGCCTAAAGGTTCCCTCTAACTAAGGCCCTTTCTCGCTTCCTAATTCTCCATCTCGCTCGCCTCAGAATGGTGGTGACTTTTTGTAGAGGCATTCTTGTTACTTCAAGAGGATAGGTTGGTCAAATGTGTTGATGCAAGGTCACTGAATGTGGTTTGTTGAGCCTGGATTTGGAATGAGTTCTACCTGGTCACATTAACCATAAAACACACACAAGGGACTTTACACAACCTTTTTCTTGGGTTTCCATTCCATTCTCTCCTCTTCACCTTTCTTTTCCATTTTTCACCTCATTGCCAGTTTTATCATTAGTCTATATCTTGGTTGATGCATTGTTTTTCCTTAGTAAGATCTTGTAGGTAAGTTTTTCACTCTTGCTTCCAAATGACATTCTTAGAGCCTATGAACTCGTTAGTTTGTGGGTCTGTTAGGGCATCAAGGGCATGAACCTACTTTGGGAAGGACCCATTGGCATTCCTTTTTGGTGCATTTGTTAACTTCTTTTCCTTAAACATTTCCTGCAATCAAAAATTTTTTGTTTCATCCCCATCCATGACATCCATTTTATTGGTGTTGCCATTGTTGCGTTTTCTCCATCTTTATTATTCCTTATCTTTTTCCATCCTATCACTACTAGAGGTCCACTCTTAGTCATGGGAGCCCTGGCACAAATTTTTCAATTTTTCCTAACCCCTACACCTTAGGTAGTCACTAGTGTTAAATCTCTAGAGTCAGTATCTACCATAACCACAACTCAGCTAATGCACTTTACATTGAGGCAAGGTATCAACTACATTGTGATTTATCTACCCTCACTCATTTGTGATTGTGTTGTGTGTGTAGATGGTGATCATACAACAATGGACTAGGCCTGGAGGAAACACTCAGGATAGACCAGAACTAGAGCATTTATGAAAGGAGCAAGATTGGTGGTGTGGCTATGGATAAACAACGGAAGGTGCAATCTTAGCATCGGTAGCAACACACCTTATTCTCTCTCCTTCTTTTCCAGCTACCAAATAAAGGCTAGATGTCATTTATGTATAGTGTTCACCTCAATGGTCATGAACACTAATGTTGTCATGTATTGTATTGTTGATCCATTCACCGGCACGTTGAGTCTATCACCTCGTTCCACCGTCAATGGTCATTCAGTCAATAATCCCATACCTTCCCAATATTTTGTAAGGAACTTGAGGATGATTTTTCATTTAGTCATGGGGGTATGATGAACCGCGATATCGGGACTGCAATATCGTGTCTGCAATATCAGGTCTACGATATCAAATCCAACCATGCAATGTTGGATACCCGATATCGGGGCTTGTCTCCTTGCCTATAAATAAGAGGTGGCACCCTTGGTTTTCACATTAGACAGTTAGTCCCTTAGCCAAACTCTTTCCATTTTTTCCCTACAAAGTTAGAATTATTTCTATGTGCCCACAATAGGAGTCATAGAGTGAATAGATCTTTATTCGAGAATTGTGTACCTGAGCACACTTTGCATACGGTAAGAAAGACAAACTTTATGATAAACCTTGTAACATTTAGAATAGATTAATTAGCATTAATTATTATTTAATGCTTTCCTAGTTGATTAATGATTTCTCTCACCCTACAACTCTCTTAGTTAAATACACTTAATACAACTACTTCAAGCATGCATGTAGCGCTTGGTAACCCAGTAACGATTAGCGTTTGGTAATCCCAACAGCGTTGCACTGGTTCAGAATGTGTACGGCAAGTGGGAACGGATACTGATGTTAGGAGTAATTAGAGCTTAGTTAATGAGTAGTTAAATTAGATTAGTTACTTAGTTATCTCTCTCCCCCTCCTTATGAGCACGGGATATAAAACACATAAAAGCTATAAAAATCATATGCCTCAAGCTTACTTAACCATACAACCATGACATACAAGTAAGTTTGGGAAGACAACGATTAACCAACCCATTATTGTTCCACAAAGGCACATAGGCACTTAGTCCTTGGAATTCGACCGGATCATGCGTGAAACGCTCATATTCGTATGGTTGAGCGTAGGGGTACCTCGCCGCTCATCATAAGGGTAATGCATGATTTTTTAAGGGATTAACTTGGAAGAAGTGTATGATCTTTTTTACTAATATATTGCTCTATGGCATTACCATTTGTTAAAATGATTGATTGGTATTTGAGGTAAGTGCTACAAGGTTTTCTTTGCTTAAGAACTAAGTGAATGGTTGCTTGATTTTGAAGATGTTGAATTGATGAAGATGCTAGATTTAAAGATTAATAAATCATTATAAATTACATCAAATCAATGTAGATTTCTTCTCAACCAAATTAATAAAGAAAAAAAGAAAGAAGAAACCAAGTAATGAAGTCAACTACATATATAATTATCAATAAGCTAATTAACTTTCTTTTAATTATTCTATTTTATGTAAAATCTAATCAATGTTTTAGTGGAATTAGGATTATCAAAACTAAACTCATGATTGCATGCATTGTTACGATAACTTACTAGAATTTAAGTAAAGTATAATAACATCTCAACATACCCCTTATAATTAAACCTATGACTTGCAAAACTACAAACCACATACTCTAACCAAATAAGTTATGCCTCATTGACATTATTATCATGGTTATACAAATTAAATTCTATATGATTATAATTATGATGATTATAAGTATTTTTTATTGTTGCTAATAATTTTTTCTTTCTTAATCATACTCTTTTCATTTCCAAATAATCTTCTCAAACCAAATCAATAATAAATTCTTTGAATGTTTCATCATCATCATCATCCTAGCCTTGTTCCAATAAAATCATGTTGGCTACATGAGTTTTTTTTTTCACTATTAACCTCTATGAAGAGCTAAATCTTTATTTATTAATAGTTTCTTTGAATAATCTTTAATTGATTTTTCCCTATATCTTTTTTGGTCTTGCTTTGGTAGCTTTCCTAGAATATTAATGTAGCAACCTTTATTTATAGGCTCATTGTCTAATCTTCTTTGCATATTTTTCAAATCATCCAAGTCATCATTCTTATAGCTTATCTAAAATAGAAATCATTCCAAGTCTTTCTCTAATATCTTTATTATGTAGTTTATCTATTTTGGTAATATATAACATCTACGGAAGCATTCACATTTTTGCCATATTGATTTGTTGTTCATGTCTCTTTTGTACTACCCAACATTTAGCATCATATAAGACAACAAGCTTGATTGTTATCCTATAAAATTTTTCTTCCAATTTTATTAGTATTCTTTTATCACATAGAACATCACTAGCTTATCTTAGTTTTCACCATCCAACCTCAAATCTATTTCTTATATCTTTATCAATTTCACCATCTCATTAAAGGATTGATCTTAGATAGTCAAATTTTTTGTGGTAAGGGACTTTTCAACCTTGAATTATCACTTCTATTTTACCACTATTTATGTTATTATTAAAATCATATTCTATCTTACTCTTGCTAATTTTTAAGCCTTTTGATTCTTGAGCATCTCTCCACTTTTCCATTTTAAAAGTAATATATTCTCAAGTTGTATTTACCAACACAATATCTACAAATAGTATACACCAGAAATCTCATCTTATATTTCCTTTGCTAATTCATCCATAATAATGGAAAATAAGCCTAAGCTTAGCATAGAGCTTTAATGTAGACCTACTATGACTGGAAAATCAAATGTTGTTTCACAAGTTGTTTTAATTTTAATGGTAGCTCCTTTATACATGTTTTGAATTACTTAATATATTTATTAGGGATGTTTTTCCTTTGCAAAATCCACCAAATAATATCTCTAGGCACTTTATCATATGATTTTTCCAAGTCAATGAAGATCATATAGAGATTTTTTCAATGTTTTTATAATTTTTCCATTAACTATCATATTAGTAAAATAGCCTCTATAGTAGAGCTCCTTAGCATAAATCCAATTTGATTTTTTCATACTACTAAAATACTACTCTATAAATCTCTCCCAAAGCTTTATAGTATGACTCATTAGTTTGATCCCTCTATATTTTGCACAATTTTATATGTCTTCTTTATTTTTGTAAATGGGAATAATAAATCTTTTTCTTCAATTATTAGGCATTTCTTCATCATTTAAAATTTTTTTAAATAATTGTTTTTGCCAAGAAACTCCTATATATTTCAATGCTTTTCAAACATTTGTAAGAATATTATATGGTCCAAAATTTTTTCCATTTTTTCATCTTTGATAAGGTTGTCTTTACCTTAAAGAAGGAAATTTCATTAACTAAACCAAAAATTGATTCTTCATCTTGGATATCTTTTTTAGGAATTTTTCATTTAATAATTCTTGAAAATAATTTTTCCACCTATCCAAAATTATGATTTCAATTATGATAAGGTATAGGAATGACATCTTTGATTCTTTGATTATGTCCAAATAAGATTAGCTAATAAGTCTATCAAAAAATATTACTACATCATAATTTTAGAAAAGTCTTCAAAAGGAATACCTAAACAAACATAGAATAAAAACATTGAAGATGATAAGATAAAATTTCATAGATATAATAATATATATTTTTATAGGGGTGAATGATAAAAGAAAAATCATATAGTTAACCTCATTTTATTGTAACTTAGATTTTAGAATACATCCCCCATATTTCATCGATTTTAGCATTGACTTTATCATCATTTTATTGTACCCCTATCAACTATATGCTAGATGGTAGGACAAATTTGTAGTTGATTAAAGTTTCATGCCTCTTCATTTTATAATCATTAATCTATTGAGGGCTACATAAATCCAAAGACCATTTATGGCCATGGGTCATACACCCAAACATGTGATTCATGGAGGTGTTCCTATAGATTTGCAAGAGAACATTTTTGTATAAACATTTTTGGTGCTATAAGGAGGGCCAATAGGTTTTCTAGTATCATAAATCCATCACCTATAGTCCATAGGTCCTTTCTAGCATTCTTATTTTCCATGCTTTTACTTAGATTTAATATATTATATTTTTTCCATTTGCCCTTGATCCATATTTCCAAGTGTGAGTAGGAAATACTCTTTAAATCCATGCCTAGCCAAGGATCTAATTCATCTTATAGCTCCTAAGTCCATAAACTAATGAAGATGTAGCAAGCTCAAGAATTCATGCACCCATGACCAAGCATGATTACAAAATTTCATGCATCAAATTAAAGCTTAACATCATATTGTCTAAAAACAAACTATGAAGGATGATAGTGTATGAAGCTAACAACAATTTGGAACCTTTCCTACCCAAGCCTAGCCATCCTATTGAGCTTGATTAGTTTGAAAGTATAGCACTAGCAAATTACTTAACCATTAAAAATGAGATTTAGGTGCTAGCTAACATTGAAATCCAACAAATATAGAACATATTGGATTAACTAATGAAAAAGTTCAATATCAATTACAATAGAAATTACTAGTTCTAGGACCATACAACTAGGGTGGTGACATCGGCATTCATGACAATGATGAAGATAAGAATCCTCGTACTTCTTTGCCTACAGAACTCTTTCATTAGCCTACAACATAACTACAAAGCATCATTCTTCATCATGTTAATATCATCAACTCCACCAATCCATTTTCCATACATATTTCCTAAACTACTAGTGCAATTACTCCTACTTCCACTATTCTAGCTATTATTGCCCCACTTGTAGTTACTTTACCACTGATGAGACGCGACCTGCATGTGCCGCGATATCGCATACGCGATATCGCGGTCCGCTGCCATATCTATAAATAAGAGGCGGCACTCCCTTCATTTTCAAAATCCTGGCTAGAAGTAGCGAAGCTTTGGCCAATTGATCACTCCAGAGTTAGAATTTTTCCCATGTGCCCGCAGTAGGAGTCCTAGAGTGAACGACTCTTTATTCGAGCAGCTTGTAACCTGAACCCAAGTTGTGTACGGCAATAAAGACGAACTTGATTGGATAAACCTTGTAGCACGTGGTTTTATTGTTGTTTATTTACTGCTTTCCTAGTGCACACAAGTACGACTTGATTACGAGCATCTACGGACGTGTACGGCTAGTCAAGGAATCGGCTGCTCATTGCTAGGCTAGAACGGGTGATAAATACGACTTAGTTACGAGCACCCACGGGTGTGTACGGCCGGCTAAGGAATCGGTTGCTTATCACACTTAGGCTAAATAGGTGCCTCAGTACGGCCACTTCGAGCACTTGTGTTATGTGTAGCGATCCCAGTAACGATTAGCATTTGGTAAGCCACAGTTGCATAGTTCCGGGTGTGTCCAGTAAGTGGGAACGGATGCTGACGCTAGTTAACTTAGACTTAGGACATTAGTTAGAGTTAGCTTAGTTTCTCAACCCTTTCCTCTGATAGCATAGAAGATAAACCGAAAAATACCAAAAAAATCACATACCTCAAACTTGCTTAACCATACACCATGACACTTACAAGCAAGCCTGGGAAGACAACAAACGATTAACCCCAAGTGTTTCTTGTGGTGTTAAGGCATTTAGTCTGCGGAGTTCGATCGGATCGCGCGTGCACGTTCATATTCGTATGGTTGAGTGTAGGGGTACCTCGCCACTCATCATTGGTGTCGTTGACGAGGACTAAGTGTTTTCACGTCAATTAAACATAAGGGATATCACTCACATCGTTGTGAGCCTAAAACAAACCTTAGGGTTAATCAGTTAATCAAGAACACAAATAACGGCGAAAGTTAGCACCCCATTAGAAATGGCTTCTTCTCATGCAATCAACTCACCTAAGGACAATACAGGAGAAAGTCAGGATCATACGCATAACCGAAATCAACCATGTCCTCAACAATCCAAAGTCACATATACTCATCCTGATGAGTATGTGCTGGGTTTTACCTTTGTTTTCCATCAAGATAAGCAACTTCGGTAGAGAGACATGCAAGGTAACATCGTGTTACCCCCAGATCGCTCTGCTCCCAACATGCTTTTCCGTGCCTTGGTACAGATTGGCATGCAAGAGCTGCTTGCTGAATACGTTTTGGATGACCATGACACATGGGATTATCATCCCACAAACGCCCAACGTATTCAGGATGCAAGGCAGGAAAGCCAACATTCACTATTGAAGGGCAAGGTTCCCCATGTCATTAGTGAAATAGGAGAAGAGGAGCCCCTCACGATGGGTTTCTTAGAAAATGATGTTCCTCCTCCTCACTTTAGTGAAGAGGTTAGGCATCAGGGCCTTAGATTAACAATACATATTCCAGGCTCTGATCCCCGTGAGCACTAGCTGTTCACGGCAGGAACAACTACTCACACTAATGACAGACTCGTTGATCGTCACAACGATCGGGGCCGAAGCAGCCAAAGAGAAGGCAAGAAACATCACCATGGTAATGGATCCCCTTCCTCTGCTCCTCCATCTCAACATTCACTCTCTCCATCCAAATCTGGGCGCAGCCACCATGAGCATAACGCGGAGAGTAAAGGTAAAAGAGATGAAATGCCTCAACAAGAAAGTCGAGAGGAGTTAGGACAAGGGCAAGGACATAGGGAGAATAGGGAACCACCACGTAGGCATCACAGACGTCATGAAAGAGATGATAATGACGAACCCCTATTCGCAACCCAAAGTATGCTTGATATTAGAGAGGCAGTTAGGATTCCCACAAGGCATTTAAACGATAGCAGGATCAAGCATTTGGATATAAATAATATCCCATGTTTTGAAGGGGGATACAACACTGATCCTCAGCATCATTTACAGGCATTCCATGATGCCTGTGCCTTGCAGAACATAGAAAATGAGTGGCAGAAACTCAAGTTGTTCCCAAGGTCACTCATTAAAGAAGCAGAGAGCTGGTACCGGTCCTTAGAATCGGAGAACATCAGGAGGTGGAGTACGATGCTTGAATTGTTCAACAACAAATATCAAACGTACTCCAGAGTGTCTAACTTGTGTAAGCAGATCCAAGGCTGGAAACAAGGAGCTTATGAATCCTTGGATGCTGCCATGGCCCGTTACTACACACTGCTACATTGTTGCCCGGGCCATGGGTACGCTAAACGGGCTCAACTTCGCCACCTCGTGGATGTGCTACGAAATGAAACGAGAAGATCTCTTAGGACTTACGCCCAAGGGAGACTCTCCCAATTAAGAGCCCATGAAGTTGAAGTTTTGTTGGAACAAGTAGCGCAAGAAGAGGGTGAGCTACGTAAAAGAGAGAGTGCGGAGGAATACAACCGTGATCCCTCCCTTCGCAAGAAGGGAGTGAAATTCTGTGATGAGGAGGATGAGTCACCACTCGAAGAGTTGGTGAACAGGAAAACCGTGCCGATCCAAAAGTTAACAACGGAGGTATCGGCTAAGGTAGACCAAATGTGGGATTCCTTAAACTCATGAATAGAAACAGTCCTAAAAATCGTAGAGGAGTCTAAGGATGAGCAAAGTAGTGATAAAGGCAAAAACATGCAAAGAAACTCTAACCCTGCACATAACAAGGGTAAGGGAAAAATTTCTAACTCCAATGAGGCTGAAAATTCGGATTCAGACAATGATGGTGGATGTGAGGTCTGCTACTATGACCATCCTAAGGGATGTTGCCCAATTATCTCACATCTGCAGGAGTCTGGGGTGTATGCATTAAATCCAAGACTTAATCAACGGCAAACACCCCGAGGGTTACCCTTACCGGCAGCCTGATCCTTATGGTTATTATGTGCAGCAGCCGGTTTCTCCAAGTGACTCTATGGGTCACACTACCCCGCAACGTCACTACCACGCTCGGGAGTACTTCAGAAGGACTCCTTCTCCTCCTAGAGATGTCTCACATTCCGTCCATCCTCTAACTCCACCCGCACCGCTTCCTCAAGTAGTTCCCATAACACCTCCTGCTCCAACAATGCAAGGGGAATTGCCTACCCAACCGCAGCAACACCATGCCGCAAGAGCTGTAAATATTCAGAGTCTAAATATCCAATCAGATACTAGTTCTAGCGACAACTGTACAAAAAAGAGACCCTTTTTCAGAACTAGGAGCCCAGACAGACTCTCGCAACAACAAGCGGTTAAGGCCATGTATAGGCCTCTAACTACTAACACTTCGGAGCACCCTTCAGTCCAAGGGAGTGTAACGCATACGGTTATGTTAACACATACCGTA
>MNCI01008343.1:56469-95071 GCA_015680685.1 Gnetum montanum | reverse complement strand
TTTCTTTAACTTTTAATGTTTTTGTTTTACACCATCGTTATACTTTTTCCATTTTTTGTTTGTGTGTGTGTTTCCATCCATCATGTAAGTTCGTCACCCAATAAGTGTTCAGGCCGATGGGATGAACTGTTTTCATTGATTGCTAATGTTTGGTTTTTACCTTTAAGTTACATTGTTGATACTAAGGTATGTTCTTTTGATATGACAGGCAATGAGATCACTTCATCCATCCATCCATCAAGTCTATGGTTTCCCTTGGCTTGGAAATGTACAGTTCCCTCTTAATAAGAACTTCAATGAACAGGTGACTGGGCATTTCTCAAACTAAGGACGGACTCAAGGATTGCAAAGGGTGTGACTTCAAGGGAACTTGATGTTTTTGTGTTGGTCATTCACTTGGGTGCTTGGATGTTTTCTTCTTGGGTTTTCTCGCCGTTCCGATGTTACCCAAAAATCGGAAGCTAGGACAATAAAAATAAGAAGTCTTTGCATGGTGTGGTCCCCACGCATAAAAACACAAAACACAAAAAAAAAGGAAAAAAAAAGAAGAGAAAAAAAAAAGCAAAAAGCAAAAGTGAGGATTCAAAGCACACCCCTTAGATGAAATAAAATTTGGGCTGCAAGCACTGGTTATGGAACCAAAGTGTTCCCTCTAACTAAGGTCCTTCTTGCTTCCCATTCTCTCCGTTGTTTCGTCGAAATGGTGGTGGCTCTTCGAAGATGCATCCTTGTTATCCAAGTGGATGGTTTGACCAAATGCATTGATGCGAAGTCACTGGAAGTGGTTGGTTTGAGGCCTGAGTTGGAATGAGATTCGCCAAGTCATATTAATCATGAAATACACAAGGGGCTGTACACCACCTTGTTCTTGGGATTCCATTTCATTCCTCTTTCTTCCCATCCTTCTCTCCATTTTTCCCCTCATTGCCGATTGTATCATTGTATATACTTTGGTTGATGCTTTGTTTTCTTTTTGGTAAATTCTTACGGTTAAGACTTTAACTCTTGTTCCAAAGGACATTCCCATAGCCCACGGACTCTTTGAATGTGGGATTGTCAGGGCATTAAGGGCATGAGCCTGCTTTGGGGAGGACCCACTGACATTCCTATTTGGAACATTAGTTAACTTCTTTTCCTTAACATTTTTGCACTTAATTAACATTTTTTGTTCATTTCCATCATGACATCCCCTTCACCGATGCCATAGTTGTCCCTTTTTCCCTATCCTTCATGCTCCTTTTCTTTCTCCATTCTAACGCTACTGGAGGTTCACGATTAGTCATGGGGGTACAGGGCCTGATTTTTCGATTTTTATCCTAAGCCCCAGATTTTTTTCATTTTTCTTCCTAACCCCTACACCTTTGGTAGCCATCATCCACATTTTCCCAGATCCATATTAGCCATACCACAACTTAGCCAAGGAACCTAAACTGAAGCAAGGTATGATTTACTTAATAATTCAATTACCCTTGCTAATATATGATTGTGTTGTGGGTGCAGATGGCCATCATTCAACAATGGAATGGATCTGGAGCAAACACTTGGAGTGGAGCCACATTGAAGCTGCTATGCAAGGAGCAGAATTGATAATGCGCTTACGGATGGACAACGAAAGGCGCAATCTAGGCGTTCGCAGCAACAAGACTCTTCTCTCTTCGTCTCTTCTATTCTCTCTCCTCTTTTCTCTCAGCTTCCAACTGTGGCCTGATGTCATTGTAATAAGGTATTCACCCTTGTTGTCATAAACACCGGTTTTGTCAAGTCTTGTAATAAAGACCGTTCACATGTCACCCCATTAGTTCCATTTCCCCTAATAATCCCATACCTACCTGATATCATTGTAAAGAACTCAAGGACGAGTTTTCATTCAGTCATGGGGTTATGATGAGACGCGACCTGCATGTGCCGCGATATCACGTCTTCTCCTGCGATATCGCGTACGCGATATCGCGGTCCGCCGCCATATCTATAAATAAGAGGCGGCACTCCCTTCATTTTCAAAATCCTGGCTAGAAGTAGCGAAGCTCTGGTAGATTGATCACTCCAGAGTTAGAATTTTTCCCATGTGCCCGTAGTAGGAGTCCTAGAGTGAACGGCTCTTTATTCGAGCAGCTTGTAACCTGAACCCAAGTTGTGTACGGCAATAAAGACGAACTTGATTGGATAAACCTTGCAGCACGTGGTTTTATTGTTGTTTATTTACTGCTTTCCTAGTGCGCACAAGTACGACTTGATTACGAGCGTCTACAGACGTGTACGGCTAGTCAAGGAATCGGCTGCTTGTCGCAGCGCATGAGTACGACTTGATTACGAGCATTGGCTGCTTGGTAACCCAGTAGCGTATTCCAGGATTCTGCGCTTGGTAATCCCAATGGTAGTCCAATGTGTATGGCTAGTCAAGGAATCGGCTGCTCATTGCTAGGCTAGAACGTGTGATAAGTATGACTTAGTTACGAGCACCCACGGGTGTGTACGGCTGACTAAGGAATCGACTGCTTATCACACTTAGGCTAAATAGGTGCCTCAGTACGACCACTCCAAGCACTTGCGTTACGTGTGGTGATCCCAGTAACGATTAGCGTTTGGTAAGCCACAGTTGCATAGTTCAGGGTGTGTCCGGTAAGTGGGAACGGATGCTGACGCTAGTTAAACTAGACTTAGGACATTAGTTAGATTTAGCTTAGTTTCTCAACCCTTTCCTCTGATAGCATAGAAGATAAACCGAAAAATACCAAAAAAATCACATACCTCAGACTTGCTTAACCATACACTGTGACACTTACAAGCAAGCCCGGGAAGACAACGAACGATTAACCCCAAGTGTTTCTTGTGGTGTTAAGGCATTTAGTCTGCGGAGTTTGACCGGATCGCGCGTGCACGCTCGTCTTCGTATGGTTGAGTGTAGGGGTACCTCGCCACTCATCAACCACCAATATATAGCTTGTTTCCAAGCATGATTGTTATCAATCTAATACCTATACATAGGTTCAAAATCCCAATCCATTATTATACTTATATCAATCATCATCTCTAACACCACCAATTTAATAGCATTAAGTTTCACTATTATTTTCTCCACCTTTCCAATATTTTTTCTAGCATGGTGTTACACAACCTTTTTCCATGCTCATTGTTGTAGCTTCCTAGCTAGTCTTACTTGTCCATAATCTCATTTTGAGTAATCATTTCATTCTAAATATCCCTAGTGTTCCATCTAAACTAATGCTCTTTCTTCAATATTTATCATCTAGAGTATAAGTTAATGAGGATTAAACACGAAAAGCCATAACATTACATGGGGGCAATCCTATGGTTTCTATTATCCAACTCCTTGTAGATCCTATTAGTTCATTAATCCCATTTTCCTAGGCTTTCAAGAAAGTCTCATTATCTAACTTCACTAAGTACATTGGGAAATCTAATCCTAAAAACCATGTTGTCATCTTCAATAATGAGTGCATGCTATTGGCTAACCATCCTCACATCATTCTAAGGAGTTTTTCAAACTCACTAACAAGCAAAGCGCTTGAATGGCATAGAGCCTTGCTTTAGGGGTTCATTACTTTCTTAGAAAAACTCTTCATAGCCTTTGTAAAGAGATTAAAATATAACATTAGAAAGGGTGAAATACTACAAAAGTTCCTAGCCATCAAGCTCAATGATTCTCTCTCTAAGTTCATCTCTAGTTGAACTTTGGCCATAATGAAGCTTACTCATCCATAATGAGTAAGCTTCATAATAACCAGCTATTAGAGATTTTTAAAGGGGTTGTTAATGACTATATCAAGGACAAGCTAGTCTATCCCAAGCTACTTAGCCTCCATGATGGCATCACTTTAGTAAAGCAAATTGAGGAGGCGATCATCAACATAATGATCTGGAATGGGCTAACTTTTGTAACAAGGTTAATAAGCAGTAGGTAAAAAGAAAGCCTTCACGAGTGCATGGAAAATAATTATGAAAACATGAGCATGAATTCCAAGCCTAGTGGAATTGGAAAAAACTTATCAAACAGAGGCCAACAAAGGAGACAACCTAAGGAGAAGTCAAAATATGAAAAGTTTCCAATGATATACATACAACTATACAACATACTACTAAAGAAATGACATATCGCACTAAAACATGTCATGGACTAGATAAGGGCATATTTAGAATACTACAAACTTTGACTATTGATTCTTTTTAATAGGTGGAAGAAGATCCACCCATCCCAAAGTGGGATAATTCTAACCAATTTTGTTATTACCATGAGGCTACAAGACATGATATTGATGATTATCACACTCTCAAAGATGATTTTTAGGCACTGGTGGAAAAAAAAGATTGTTTTTAACATACTAGTATAGCCTAGTAATCAAAACATGCAAATCTTTCAAGATCCTTTGAACATTGACTCCAAGAGAATCTTTGCTTTTTGTTTCAAATCCAAAGGTAACTATTCTAAAATCCTCTTTGTTGTTCAAATAGAATCCTTCTAGAATAATTCCCAATTACCTATCCATAAGCATCTACTAAGGCCCAAAAATTCTTTTGTTATTAATCTTTCCTTAGATAATACTAATGCTTCCATAACTTAAAGTATGTGTAGAGCTTCATTTATTATTGATATGGCATCCCACTATGATGTAGCTTTTACATACTCAAATGCCATATTTAATTATCCTCCTTTCCATCTAAGAAATTGGTTATCTTTACCTACATCATCTAGACTAGTTCATATTTGTCCTATCATATGTTGCATCATCACCATTTTACTCTTCTTCCTTACCCAAGTTACAAGAACCATCTATTCTACCTACTCTTTCATCATCCATCAAAATTCTCACAAGGGCATAAAATGAAGCAACATTAAATGACAAAGGGAAGGAGAAGGATAAAACTAGCAAGCAACCTTCCCAACAATAGAAAAAAAATGTGTCCTCTCCAAGAACTACTTCGCTAGCTATTCCAAAAATTTCATCAACAACTATTCCTCTAACGTCTCCTCCTCCTAAAAATTCATAATTAGAGAATTAGGCTTTATGCCAAATCACTATGACAATGAAGTCAAAGAGGTATAATCTTTCTCTCTTTGACCTTATTTCAATCTTTTAAAAATATCTCTTGACATTGGTAGAGCTCCTTAAATCTATCAACATTTTTATGGATATCCAAACTCATACTTAAGCCATTTCATCAATGCTTAATGCTCCATATTCTAAACTAAATTACTTACTATTCAAAAGAGAGAATATTAAGATTCATCTTACAATGAGTATCACGTGTCAGCATCCCATCTACATCACAATATGGATTGGGAATAATGTATTGCTACCCTTGGGGCGAATAGCTAATGAAGCTAGATCTAATGTCATCTTATTGGTTTTCATTAAAGCCTTAGAATCAAAAAAACAAGTCACATAATCTAACCATAATTCTACTTAAATTTCATTTAGTAGAGCTAGAATAGAGGTTATATACATGATTAAGTTGCCCTTCTTAGTTGGAAATTGAATTACTTCAAAAGATTTCTTTGCAATTAATAAAGACTTTCTAAGAATCAATGTTGTACTAGATAGGCCTTACTTAGCTTTACAACATGTTATTACCTTCCCTGTGTATTCCCATGTAAAGATAGGGAAGCAATCATACATGTAGAACTTGAAGTCCCTATTATTTCTTATCTTAATATCTTAGAAGAAGCTACACCAAGTTCTTAACTTATTACTATAGACCAAATATCATCATCAGGAAAAACTAATGAATCTAAATTTAGTATCCCATGATTCTATAACTCTTTTGAATTTATAGATCTAGGCTTTAGTGAAGTTGATATCATAGGATATGTTTAAAATTTTAAAGGTTCTATCTATTCCAAAGCCAAGAAAACCATCACTAATATGTCCCCTAGTTGCAATTCACCTCACCTTATCTTTAGCTTGTTATTTTCCTTCTTTTATTTCATTATTCTAGCTTTTATCTTAATCATAGTCATGTTGTTCCTTTTATTTTACTTTATAATCTTTTCAATTACATTATTTTCTTTTATCTAGCTTTTTATATTATTTTGTTTTATGTCTTAATTATTGAAAATCTAAAACCATGAAAAATAAAAAAAACATAAAAATGGATGAAACTAAAAATCCCATAAAAAGATAAAACTAGAAACATAAACATACAAAAACTAAAAGACCATAAACATAGTGATGAGTGGCGAGGTACCCCTACACTCAACCATATGAATACGAGCGTCTCACGCAAGATCCGGTCGAACTCCAAGGACTAAGTGCTTACGCACCTTAATGGAACACTTAAGGTCAATCAATCGATGTCTTCCCAAACTTACTTGTATTGTCACAGTTGTATGGTTAAGTAAGCTTGAGGTATATGATTTTTATATCTTTTATCTTTTTAATGTCTATGCTAATAGGGAAAGGTGAAGAGAACTAAATGACTAACTTTCATTAACTATTCACTAACTAAGTTCTAATTGTCCTAGCACCAGTATCCATTCCCACTTGCCGCACACACCCTGAACTAGTGCAACGCTGCTGGGATTACCAAACGCTACTCGTTACTGGGTTACTAAGCGTTACACACGTGCTCGAAGCGGTCGTACTGAGTGCACTTAACTAAGATAGTCAAGGGTTTAGAGAGATTAATTATATAGGAAAGCATTTAAACATTTAAAAATAATAAATTCCTATTTAGCTTAGTCCACATGCTGCAAGGTTTATCAGAAAGTTCATCTTTATTTCCGTACACAAATGTGTGCTCAGGTACAATTTGCTCGAATAAAGATCTGTTCACTTTAAGACTCCTACTACAAGCACATGGAAATTATTCTAACTCTGGAATGGTAAAACTGTTATAGTTTGGCTAAAGTCTAAGTCTAAGTGCCTAAAATAGGGAAAGCTACCTCTTATTTATAGACATTGCAGTGGGCTATGATATTGCGTACGCGATATCGTGGCCCATCACATAGGAAAGAAAAAGAAAAAGAAAACAACACTCTTTATCATATTCACTTTCCTTCCTCACATACATGATTTACATAGTATTTTAGCTAGAAATTTCTCTTTTCATGTTTACATCAATGTTATAAAAAAACAAAAAAAATAGCAAAAAATTCTCCATGTTATAATCTTCCTCTTAATCAATCTCTATCTCTACTAGATCATCAGTAGGAAAAATCTGTCCCACCACTATTCATCTTTTATATCCCTTCCCCAAAAGGCATCACCTCTTTAGTTCCTATGGTTGCCATCTCTCCTTCCTCTTTCTTTACATCATTCATTTATCATTATTTCCCAATTCCTATGAGAAAGTTATCCCTTAATCAACCCTAAGCCTAATCACCATCATCTTACTTATCTTCAAACTATTATTAGCCTAACCACTATCATTCACAGCACTCTATCTATATCCAATTGGGGGAATTTTAGCTAGATATATATTGTTATTTGCAAATGACATTTAGAATCATTAAGAAGCTATGTGCCTTCACCATAATAAGCATGTTTGACTAAGAGAAATCAAAGAAGGTGATCTTATCATATGACATTTCCCGAATGCTATGACATCTAAGTTCTCTTTAAATTGACAAGATCTCTTCATCATCATTAAGAGTCTTGAAAAATGAAGCATACTATCTAGTAGCTTCAAATGGTAATCAATATTCAAATCTTTTCAATAAAACATATCTCAAGGGGTACTACATTTCTAAAAAATCACAATCAAGTTTTCTCTAACCCTTATCTCTTATTTTATTTTTATTTTATTGCATTGTATTCACCTCTCTCTCTCTCTCTCATTTTTGCCAAATCTCATGGATGAGTTCTTTTTTAGATTTTTTAGATGCTAGGGCATTATTAGGTTTTTTGTTGTTGTGTTCTTGCACTATAGAATGTGGAAATTAATCAAACAAAGGACTATGAGTTACGTGAGGGTAAGGTTGTTAGAATTACGATGAAGAATACTTAACATTAATTTACTCTTATAAAAGATATGACTATCTTATTATTCAAATTCAATATAATAATCTCATTACAACAATATCATTAACAAACTTAAATTCCATATCTTCAAGTTCTCTAAGTATCTATTGCTATATATGTCTCTCTCTATGTCTCTCTATTTATCCTCTTATAGTTCAACTTCAATCTGACATGAAAATGGCTTTAGTTGATGGTTGCAATAACTTCTGGCTAACGATTGTGAATAAGGTGTCAGTCATAGTTGGGTCGTAGCTTCCTACCCAAAGAAGAGTCATCAAGTTAATCAATAGCTACAAGGGACTATGATTAGCAGTCTCAGTCAATTTTTCCCAATGATTGAGTGATCAATTAGGCCAAAATATCCATGATGACTACAACTAGGATGTGAGTTGCAAGTACTCGTACTAATGGATTTCAAATTTCTGTTACAAAATAAGTTGTAAGTGGCTACAAATTGCATTTGGAAAAAATTATGTTATGAGCTCATGTTGGTCGCATAAGCATGCAGTACCTTACCAATCTTAAATTCAACTTCCTATGCTTCCCCCATCTCCATTTAAAGCTAACTCCACTTATTCCTCAATCCTTTGTCTTCTGAAAATTGACTCTTAGCAATCTTAGGATAAGTATTGTTTCCTTGAAGACGTTCAAAACTCATTGGAGATCAAGTTTTGAGCTAAGACGCTAGACTATAGGTGGTTTTGGGTTGCGTGAGCTCACAACTATCTACCCAAGTCTAAAAAATGGAGAAAACCAGGTGCAAAAAGCATCAATTCACATCCTAACATAGCGCCTAACTAGCTCTTTATTGCCCTGATAAAAGAGAGCGAAAGAACATATGTGAATTAATAAGAATACAATAAATAATAAAGCACATAATGGAATCAATCCCCTCTATCATAACATCTCAAAACATATAAAAAGAAAGAAGGAAAAGAAGAAGTGGAAAACAAAATGCTCAAGCTAGAGGAGTTGAGCCTTCCCCTAAAGGGGATACAAGAGCATTTGTTGAAGGAGAAGGTTGAGGTGCATTATTGCTAGCCTCCTCACTCATGAAATTCTCTTCCATCACTTCATCATCCACTTGGTTTGTAGGGCTATATGGGCCAACCTAGTCTACATCAGTGATCGGGGATCCCATGGGTGTAAACTTCAAGTCCATTGATATACCAATCTCCTAGTGAATAACTGTCTAGTGTAGCTCCCTCATCTTAGAAAATAAATGATGCCCTAGGATCTCCATATTAGAGGCCAACTGGTATTACCTTCTCTCAAGTCAATTGTAGCAGGCATGAAGACACGTCTTCATATCATTACAATGTGTAATGAGACTTGCCTATAAGGCATCCAATTGGGCCATGAGTTGAGCTTTGACTCCCATCAAATATTGGTTAATAGTCATTGTACCCTGCTACTGTTATGGTTTCTGCTGCTATATCTTGGCATAGTGGGCCCTCCAAGTAGCTCTACCCCCATCTCCATGAACATGTATGATGGGATGCGATATCACATGGGCCGCGATATCGCGTCTTCCCCTATGATATCACGTACACGATATCGCAGTCCGCCACCAGTTCTATAAATAAGAGGTGGCTCTCCCTTGTTTCACACCTTAGGGTTAGATTGTAGCTAAACTCTGGTAGTTTGATCCCTCTAGAGATAGATTATTTTTCCCATGTATGCCCGCAGTGTGGTGAATGTAATTGTACAACATTCTTTATTCGAGTGTGATGTACTTGGACATGCACATGACCAGCAATAAAGATCAAGATTACTTCATCATTGCAGCAGTCACTTTATTTATTTATTTATTTAATTGTTATTTACTGCTTTCCTAATTAGTCTCTCTCACCCTAGAATGCGGAATGAGTACGACTTGATTACGAGCATTTAAGTATGACTACTTGGTAACCCAGTGGCATACCTAGCATCTGTGCTTGCTAATCCCAGTAGTAGTCATGCATGAAGTCCAAGATGTGTACAGATAATCAAGGAACGGATGCTCATCGCACTTAGGCTAGATTAGATTCTCTTACCCTCTCTCTCCTAGATTAGTTAATTTAATATTATTTTCCATTACCTTCAGGAGTAGCATTAGATTAGGAATACATCATACACCTCACTCTGAACTAAACCATATGTGACAAATATAATACTAGTCCAAGTGGGAAGACAGCGAACTACAACCTAAGGATAACTGTCTAGGTGCCACAACTAGTCCATTTGCGGAGTTTAACTGGATCATGCATGAAAACACTCGTATTCATATGGTTGAGTGTAGGGGTACCTCGCCACTCATCAATGTGGTTTAGGAATTCACTGGACCTCCTCATACCATGTATTGGGTAGCTGCTAAATGTAAAAGACACATACAAAATTCAAGAACTAGTCCTTGCCCCATGCAACATTCTCCTTGATAGGTAGGGTAGGTGGCCAATTCTGAAAATGTTGATACGACACCAATATCATTGATGGGGAGGAAACCCCATTGGTATCTTAGACCACTAACTCCATTATGGACAAAATGATAAATGGATAATTGAGGATGCAAGAACCCTCCAAGTCACTCATCACCAACATGCCAAAGGACATGACATGCATGACTTGAGAGCTACCCATAATGTTCATCATCACTACCCTTACAAGAACCCTTCTTTCAGAAAGATTCTTATATAGCCATCTTATCTCATTCATCGCTATGTTAAGAAAGAGCTCAACTAACTCAATCTTCCTCTTTGATGATGCTACTACAACTATTGTTTGTTTGGTCTCACTTACATCTCAAGGACCTTAGCAACAAGGGCCTCACCAATGTCATAGGACCTAGTACCAACCTAAAAAGTCCATGGCATAAGCAAGGTCCTCTAAAATGTCAAGTAGAATTGTCAAGCCTCCTACTTATAAAACACCTCATCTCTTATCAAGAAAAACTCTAAGTTCTGCAATATCAAAGAAGCTGTAACTGTTGAATTCACTAGTTCCATAAGGGGTTTGAAGTTACTATATGCCCTCAATGGCATTGTAGGGAACCTTTCCTAGATCTCATGCTTCACATGTTTCTTATGAGCATGTTTCTACTCCTCCTGAGCATGTCTCCATGCTACTAGATCTACAACTATCAAAGATTATCCCTGAGTACACCCCCTCTTGCGCTAGGATGCATGAGAAGTTCCTTGCTACAAGGAGCATCAATACACATACCATGATAATATAATGTATAAAAGAAAACATGAAACAAAATGCAATAAAAAACATAATATCAAAATTACAAATAACATAATGCAAATGAATTACAAAAAGTACAAAACAACTATAAAGATCTACATCAATGATTCCCAAATCTCAATCATGTTGGTGCCCCTAACTAGGTCTATGTTGTCCTTAATGTACATGCCTAGTACAGAGATGGAAAATAACTATTCAAGATAGAAGAATGTTTGGAATTATATAATAATGAATCTATTTAACACTTGACAATGGTTCACTATTGTAGCTGATGAACAGCAAGGTATCCCTACGCTTAACCATATGAATATGAGCATGTACGCATGATCCAGTCAAACTCCATAGATAGACTAGTTAGGGCACCTAGATAGGTACACATTGATCATGGTTCACTATCTTCCCACTTGGACTAGTATTTGCTTTATCACGTATGGTTTAACTCAAAGTGAGGTGTATGATGTGGTTTCTAATACTATGCTACTCCTAGAGATAGTTGAAAATAATCTTGATTAAACTAACAAGCAATAGGAAACAAAGTCTAAACTAGCCTAAGTGTGATGAGCATCCGTCCTTAATCATCCATACGCATCTTGGACTTTGTGTGCTACTTCTAGGATTACCAAGCACACATTACTCGAAGCACTACTAGAGATGCTACTAGGTTACCAAGTAGTTACACTTAAATGTTTGTGATTAAGACGTACTCATTCCACATTTGATAATAGAAATGGTAAATGATGATAAGAGAAATATTAACTAAGAACACAATAAATAATAATCAATAATTAAACAATTAAAAGCTAAGTGAATGTTGCAATGATGGAGTGATCTCGATCTTTATTGCCAATTGTGTGCGTGTCCAAGTACATCACACTCGAACAAAGGTTTTGTACAATTACAATTATCACACTGCGGGCATGCACTGGGGAAGGAATTGGAAACTAATTGAAAACTAACAAAAAGACTCTGCCCTAAGACTTATCAACTGACTCCCCTTCTTGTGCACTTGAATGCTATATTTATAGGCCTACACATGAATCATGATATCGTGTATTTGATATCGTCATCTAGGCTACAATATCACGTACCCGATATCGCAGATCTGATATTGGGGTCTAACAAACCATGATTCATCATATCCCCATGACTAAATAACAACTTGTCCTCGAGTCAAATAATCAAAATGAAAATGAGTTCCTTTGATTACACAATGGATAGGTATGGGATTATTAACTAACTAGGAATCACTTCATGTTGCAGTGTGGATTTAAACAAAACAAAATTAGGACACAGACACAAAATTACAAAAGAAAAAATTGTTGGAACTTATGTGGTTCTTGGCAGCATTGGCTCCTCCATGGGCCTCTTCCCTTTATATTGTGCTCTAGGCTTTGGAAATGGATGTCTCTAAAGGAACACCTAAAGCTTTTCTTCTTTGGTCCAGGGATCTTGTGTCGTCCATGCTAATGCTCCAATATTTGATGGAGTCAGCACCTCCCATGGGCATGATAGTTGCGGGAACATCTGATTGGCCTTGATGTACCAAGCCGCAAACAACCATCGTTCCTCTTCATAAGATCTAGCTTTGTCCTTACATTCTTGGTAATTTGTGAGCCATTGATCCAAATCTACCACAATATCTTTTTGTCCTTGGTAGCTAGTCTTGACCACCTCTAATTTGGAATTTGCTACCTCTAATCTCTGCAGTGTCTTCTTGTGTTCAGCAAATTCTGCTTCATACTTAGCATAGGTGGTTGCTACCTACTTCTCTAATTCTATCCTTGGGTGTCTTGTTGTCAACATAGCCAAGTTGGCATATTGTAGTTTTGCCAACTCCATGTACTCAGTGAGATCTTGTATCTGCAGGTCCCAACTCTTTAGTTCTGCTTGGTGGATGAAAGCATAAGTATCCAATATGGCTTGCAAGTCAGCATTCTAGGCATTGAGAGTGTTGATGTGGGCTTTGGCCATATGGATTTCTTTATCAATAATCTACATGTACATCCCCATGTGATCTCTGAAATGCTCTTTTAGTTTCTCATGTTCCTTAACCTCATTCTGCGACGCGCTCATTTGAATGGCCATCTTTTGATAGATTGTGCATACCTCCTTCATTGAGAGGGTTCTATTTTCTCTAGCTAAGTGATTCATGTTCTGGTTGACCCTTATTAGTTATTCTCACATTTGCTAAAAATTCTTCTCGAGAACATTCTTATGTTTTTCTATTGTAGTCAACTGAAGATTTTTGGTGGCAAGTTGTTTATTTTCTTCTTATAAGGCCTTGAGTGCTTTGACATGTGCATACGTTTAAGATTGTGCCTTTGAAGCATCCTAATCAACCTCCTCTTTTTCCCCTACTACTCTTTTATTCTCTTCTAGCAATTTATTCAACTGCTCCATTCGAAAGGACTCTAGCTGGTCTACAGGGATGAATTCAGAAACATCCCGCTATGCAGCTTGTAGGGCGACAAACTTCTCTTGGAGTCTTTTCAACTCCTCCTCTACATGTTTAGCCCTAACCTCTGCCATGACCAGCTTTCTTTTTGTATAGATGAGGTCTGACTATGTTGCTATGACATCTTGAGGGATGTCAAATAGGGACATCATCACTTGTCCTATCTGCAGCAACCGATCCAAAACATCCTCATGATCTATAGGAGTCATTGAGGGATTGACCAAGGTTTGAGCATCATGTGCTCTTGTAAAATCTACTAGTGGCACAACAGGGACATTGAACAATTCTTTGATGTGGTCTGCAACCACTTTTTCTGCTCCTACTGCATCTTGGTGTTGCATAACCACTACTATGGCACCTTTACCAGTTTCTAATTGCACTTGAAAAGATGCAGTGTTTCCAGAGATTTGTTGTGACTAATGTAATTCCCCTCCTCCTGTTTGAATGGAAACCTTACCCTGTGTGTGATCAATTGAGACTATGGGCTGTACAACATCATCAATGATGTTGAAGAGATTTGCCTCATCACAACTTCCCCAACTGACCAATTCAGTGATGGCTTGGAGATGGTTCATCGATGGTCAATAGTCTTGCGGTAGCAGTGGCAGTTAGTCTTGCTGGCCTATGGGCCCCACTTCCTATTGTTGATTGGGCCTTGTATCCAAAAGTTGGCTAGGACCTGCATTTTGAGGTGCAATGGGCCCAACCATCTACTCTTACTTAGGCTCCAATGTCACACCAGCATCTTTCCTTGGTGCCAATGGCTTTAGCAATTCAACAAATGAGGCATTTTGAGCCTTTCTGGGGATGTCATTGGTGTACCCCAAAATTCCAACATGTCAACATAGCTTCTTGATTAGGCAGGGAAAATGCAATGCAAACTTCCCTGTCTTATGTTCTTCAAACCTCCTTAAAAATTCTATGAGATAAAGATGGGGTAGGTTGGCATCAACCTTGCCCATCAAGATGGCACTTCCTCTAGTTGCATAGGTGGAAATCCTATTCGATCCCTTTGTTGAAAAAATGTGATATGTGCGAATTTTAAAATAGATTCTCTCTTCAAGCATGAGCTCTCCATATGTTTTATCCTCTTTATTGTATGCTCTTTTTAACCATATTTTTCATGCATCAGCATTAGAACGAGTGGAAAGGTGAGCAACCTTGGGCCCTGTATTCAGAAAGTTCAAAACTTCCGAAATGGCCTTGGTAGAGAAATTGATTGAATACCACCAATATTAATAGTGGTGCCTTCTTCCTTATTATGCCAAAATTGGTACATCTCCCCCAAGTACCAATTTCCACTCCTAGAGAGAACAGGACATAGTGGAAATTATTTAAGTTGATCTTTAACTGCCTCAAGGGAAAATTTGGTAAAAGGTCCACAATTGAGTTTCACGATCATTGCTGCTGACGTGGACCTTTCTCGAATTGCCTAAAAGCATTCCTGAGACAACGTGAGATGTTGTTTCTTTTCAAGTGCCCCACCTTCTCCACCTTCAGCATGCCCAAATTGTGCAGTGATAGGAAGTTCTTGATGAATGCTAAATGATTGTGCCTCTTGCTCTGCATGTTCTTCAAGAGGCACTTGATCTCTAGCTCTCCTTGGTCATTTGGATGCACCTTGAGAGGATCCTCTTTATTGTCCTCATTTAGAGGCCATTTGCAATCACACAGGACCAACTGTTAGTAAGGTCACTTACAAAATTTGATTTAGACCTTACTCATTGCATTTAACACATTCATTTATTGCCTAGTATTATTTCAAAGTTAGAAATTTTCACAAATATTCCCCTAAAAGTTTTGATATCAAGCCCAATTTGATTAAGTGACTCCAAAAAATAATTTTCATGGTCTACGTGAAGAAATAAAATTAATTTAGCATATGTTTTTAGCATTTCTTAAGGTCACTTACCCTTTATGATATCCTTCAGGCAATGACGAATTTTGAAAAAACTACATGCAACTTGGAGCATACCCTTCCCTCACGACTAAGTTAAACACTCCGAGTTTAAGCAGGTTCAACTGGAATGAGAATCGAAGCATTAATGAGCAAGATATTGATGTTTGAATGATAGGTGCTTAGAGCATGAGAATTCATAGAAGAAAATTGCAACAACTCCCCTTGCATGAATAGTGGAAAATGACATTGACGCACGTGGAGGGGTTCATATATATATATATTTTATAGACGCGATATCGTGTCCACACTAGCACAGACCTGATATCGCATCAGACCCGATATCACATCCCTTTTGAAATAGGGTACTTGGTAGAATTGATAATTTTTTTGAATTTCCAAGGCCAAAAATGAAGGGTTTAAGGTAAATTTGAAAGATGTAGGGTAACATTGTGTAGACCTAAAGGCATCAAAAGTGTAATGAAGTGGAATTTTACAATGAAGCTCGTAAATGGAGTGAGGAAAAAGGACATGTAGTGGTACATAGGAACAAGTGAATTAAAATGATGATAAAGGAAAGGATAACTTTAGCAATGTAGTACTCGAAGGTTATAAGGTGATGTGGTGATGTGCAATGAGTGCAAGTTACAAAAGTTATGTAAGTAGGTCCTCCCCATAGTAGGTTCCTACCTATCATGCCTTTATGTAACCACACCTTAAAATGTCTATAGGCACCAAAAGGGTTAAATTCAATCCACACCAATGCAACAAAACACACACATGTTAAATACTGTCATGATGAGGTATGGGTTCTATGCCACACAAGACACAAGTTAGAAATACTTGGACAACAAGGTGAAACGAATTGTAAAAGGGATTACCAAAATTGGGACACAAGGTAACTTACTCTAGGCACAATGAATCCTGAGTGTGGGGCGTGATTAATGTATCATTAGCCTGTCACTTCAAAATCAAGACCAAGTTCATGCCTTGATCAGTGACATCACATTGTTTTATCCAATGATGAACACCCATAAGAGCATCATAGCAGTAAGGCATACAATCACTTGGCATTTTGGGCAAGGGAGGAGTGAATTGGAATTTTTTCGCAGCACATTTTTCTTGATCTTTGCTTTGTTATTCCCTTTTTTTTCTTCTTTCTTTTCTTTTTCTTCGTCTAGCCACTTTGACACTTTTTTTATCTTTTTTTCCAACAGTGTTTTAGAGAAGCCACCAACTTTTAGGCATGGGTGCATGTCTTTCAAATGGGACCCTCTTGAACAACATTGAGTTTCTTTATTGAGTGTCATTATTACTCTTACTCCCATTTTCGTTAGATCTATAAGGATTTTAGTACAACCAAGTTGCAGGATAGCACCTACTGATGTTACCAAAGAGAATCCACAAGTTTCCTTAATGTCACACCCTAGCCATTCCCTCTTAGTCTATCATTTTTCACTCTAAGCATAATAAGTACAAAGTTACTTTAAGCCTTAATGATAATAAGAATATCATTGTACCCAGAGTAAAACCGCTTATTAATAGAATGGATAGACTCACTATCCAAATAATTAGTCCCTTGTGACTTGATAGCATAGAACAACACCTCAACCAATGAGTCACATGAGTATTTTATTCATAGATGAGATTACCCACAAAAATGTAAGAACAATAATTTGAAAAGTGAAAAATTAGAAAACAAAAAATTGTAGAATCAAAGAAAAGAAAAAACATTTACTAATTTTGCTTATTAGAATGGAGGGTATCCCCCATGACTAAACCTTTGAGCATGGCTAGAATTAATAAATGGAAAATCTAGATCTAGGCATGTTGAAAACATTGGGGTACAATCATATCCAAACCATTGGGTGTCTTTTGATGTGGTGGCCGGAATGTACTCAAATTGGGATTCATAGACTTGCTTGAAGTAGGCATAGTGGGGAAAATTATAAGATGTGGTCATGTGATAAGGAGTTGACCCACTATGGAACCTATGATTGTAAGATGGTATGCAAGGATCAATATGTCTCCCTACATGGTTATGTTCATTAGGGTGCATGGTTGTTGGAGTGTTGACTAATGGCTCGGATAAGGTAATAGGAGGTGTTAAGTTCAAGGGGAAAGATGCATTACAACACTAGACTCGTGCTAAGTTGGTGAATGTAGTGGTTTTAGAACCATGCTGTCTCTTTCTATAGTCATGCCTAAAGAAAGGAAGCTTTCAACATTGTGGAGGACCTCCACTACTATTGATAGTAGCAGCACAAGTAACGTTCATGGGTTGGTGCTATGTTGCAAAACCTTTTGGTGCTACTGGTGATGACGTAGAAGGAGGCAAAGAATGAGAATATTGAGGGCAAGGAGAAGTGTAAGAAAGATGAGGTGGTGATCTTGTGGGAGAGAACATGGGTTGATAGTACTCAAGAGAATGATAACGATAAGGTGAAGTAGAGGATGCTGATCCAGTTGGGGAAATAGGATGTTGAACATAATAGACATTTGGTGTCAGGGGATATGAATGGTGTGGTCTGTTTGGCAGTGGCCTCCCCCACGATTGAGGTTTCTGCCACTGCGGTTGAACATAGTACTTTTATACGAAATCTGGATGTAGCATTCCTCCCCAATGCTCATGTAAATGTGACAATAGTGGGCATTGACTTTTAGGGGGTGATCGTACAAACAAACATTGCATTGATATTTATGACTGGCAGTTGAGCCCCTATCCTTACTGTCTTCAACCCTTCTTTCCAACTGTCAAGTGGTGTTCTATCTTGTTTCTCAGTTTGGCATCCTCCATTTGTCATGTTTGTTAGAGTGATTGTGCATGGTTCCATCTCTAATAATGTTGGCATATTCTCTGCATCTTTCATGTACCCATTCCATCATCTTATTGATCTTTGCCTCAATTTCCTCTAGTGATTGTAGTATTGGCAAGGATGATTTCACCTCCGTGAGGTGAGTTGATTTCTCCTCTTCATGGATCTTTGTTATTTTGAGATCTTGGTCCTGTTGAGATTTCTCAACATTCTCCCATTTAGCAATGTCTCCTTCTTCTTTTGCTGCTCACTTGATAAGCTCTTGGAATTGGTGGGTTTGTAGTTTATATAGTTGACCTAGGGCATACATCCCTAAGGTCTCCCTTGTTTTATTACAAAGCCCATCCATGATGTGGTACATTAGCCTTTCCTTGGAGAACCCATGGCCTGGACATTTGCTTAATAATGAAAAATATCTTTCCAAGGCAATGCCCAAGGGTTCATGTTGCCCTTGTTTTCATTCTTGGATTTGTCTCCTCAAGGTTGACACTCTTGCACAAGTTTGATATCTTTCATTGAAGAGTTCTACCATTGTCAGCCAACATTGAATTGATTTTGGTTTTAAAGACCTATACCATACTTTTGCTTGTCCAACGAGTGTCATAGGAAAGAGCTTAGGTCTTTGCCACCCATTATCAATCTTATTCCATGTGCATGCATCGTAGAAGACTTGTAAATGATGTTGCGGATCTAAATCATAGCCTTTTGAAAACTTGGGAAAGTTGTTTAAATCAAGCCTGGGTAGTTAGCTTTCCTTACAATGAATGTAGGATATTTGAACAACCTCTTGTATATGCATTAGGCTCTTACTAGCTAGCAGGGGTTCATCATCACTAAGTAGGTTATGAGTTGGTGAGTTGGGACAATGTTGTCTTTGTTCATGTTGGCGTTCTTAGCTTTGCCTGTTGGTTCGATTTCTATTTCTACACCAACCCCTTGAGAAATGATCATCCATATCACAACCTGACATTGAAGGTGTAGAGGAAGAGAAAGAACTAGAAGACTTGTCATGACTTTTGTAAGTCTCCCAATCATCCCTGAATAAATTCTTGTTAACTATTGAGAAGTTCCTAGGCCTTACAGACCCCCTTGTTCTATGGGATGTCCCATCCTCACTAAAGGTGTTTGGGTTGGATGACAAGAGTTCTTGAGTATTGTTGGGGTGTCCATGAACATATGAAACTCCTACATAAGATTGAGTACTCCAAACTTCTCCATCGTCATATATTTCATTGGTTCTCCAATGAATTGCCTCACTAGTTATTGCGTTATCATAGTCTTGTAAGAGAGACATTGTTGTGAATTGTGTATGACTTATTTGCAATTAGTTTCTTTCTAAAAGATATGTCGTTAATGCTTCGTTACAGCGATCTTGGAATATATAACTATTCTAGATAACTAGCACCGTCCCTGGCAACAGTGCCAATGATGAGCGGCGAGGTATCCTTACACTCAACCATACAAATATGAGTGTGTACGCACAATTCGGTTGAACTCTGCAAATGGACTAGTTAGGGCACCTAGATAGTTACACATTGATCGCAGTTCGCTATCTTCCCACCTGGACTAGTATTTGCTTTATCACATATGGTTTAGCCCAAAGTGAGGTGTATGATGTGGTTTCTAATATTATGCTACTCATAGAGACAATTGAACATAATCTTGATTAAACTAACAAGCAATAGGAAACAAAGTCTAAACTAGCCTAAGTGCGATGAGCATTGATGAGTGGCGAGGTACCCCTACACTCAACCATATGAAACGAGTGTAGCACACGTGATCCGGTCGAACTCCGCAGACTAAATGCCTAAACACCGCAAGGAACACTTGGGGTTAATTAATCATTGTCTTCCCAGACTTACTTGTTGTTGTCATGGTGTTTGGTTAAGTAAGTCCGAGGTATATGCTTTTTTTGGTCTTTTCTGGTTTATCTCCTATGCTAAGGGGTGAAGGGTTGAGAGACTAAAACTAACTCTAACTACAACGCTAAGTCCTAGCGTCAGCATCCGTTCCCACTTATCGTACACACCCTGAACTGTGCAACTGTGGCTACCAAACGCTAATCGTTACTGGGATTACCACACGTAACGCACATGCTCGAAGCGGTCGTACTGAGGCACCTAACTAGCCTAAGTGTGACAAGCAGCCGATTCCTTGACTAGCCGTACACATTCGTAGATGCTCGTAATCAAGTCGTACTTGTCCCACGTTCTAGGAGATAAGGGTGAGAAAGTCTAATCGCGATGAGTAGCCGATTCCTTGGCTAGCCGTACACATTCGTCAATGCTTGTAACCAAGTCGTACTCATGCCGCGCTACTAGGAAAGCAATAAATAACATTAAATAAACCTATCCATGTACTGCAAGGTTTATCCACAAAGCTCATCTTTATTGCTATACACAACTTGTGTTCAGGTACAAAGCTGCTCGAATAAAGAACCGTTGACTTGGGGGACTCCTACTGTGGGCACATGGAAAATATTCTATCTCTGGGGTGATCAATCCGCCAGAGCTTCGCTACTTCTAGCCTAGGATGACAAATGAGGGGAGTGCCGCTTCTTATTTATAGATTTGGCGGCAGACCACGATATCGCGTACGCGATATCACAGGGGATGCAATATCGCGGCTTGTGCATATCGTGTCTCATCAAGTATCTATCCTTAATCATCTGTACGCATCTTGGACTTCATGTGCTACTTCTAGGATTACCAAGCGCACATTACTCAAAGCACTACTAGAGACACTACTAAGTTACCAAGTAGTTACACTTGAATGTTTGTGATTAAGATATACTCATTTCGCATTTGATAACAAAAATGGTAAATGAAGATAAGAGAAATATTAACTAAGAACACAATAAATAATAATCAATAATTAAATAGTTAAAAGCTAAGTGAATGTTGCAATGATGGAGTAATCTTGATCTTTATTGCCAGTTGTGTGTGTGTCCAAGTACATCACACTCGAACAAAGGTTCCGTACAATTACAATCATCACACTGCATGCATGCACTGGGGAAGGAACTAGAAACTAACTAAAAACTGATAAAAAGACTTTACCCTAAGACTTATCAACTGACTCCCCTTCTTGTGCGCTTGAATGCTATATTTATAGACCTACACAGGAATCACAATATCGTGTATTCAATATCATTATCCAGGCTACGATATTGCGTACCCGATATTGTGGATCCGATATCGCAAATCCGATATCAAGGCCTGGCAAATCACGATTCATCAGTAGCATAAATGTAGTGCATAAAGAATACACATGGAATTATCTTGATACTATCCCATACTATTAAGTAATATTTAAGTTGAAATTATTGTTTTCCCAACTCTAGCTTAGAGAAAGCCCAATTTGATGTTGCACTATTTACAAACCAAGATAGCTACAATAAAACATAATGCCCCTTAGTAATAAAATTATAATTCTCATTGCTCATCCTTATACCCTAGCATTATCTTTCTTTAGGAGATATCCTTATCTTAGTTTCTAACTTTGTATTAAGTAAGAACAAGAAGCTTCTAAAAGAAAACACAAAAACCTGGTTGCATACAAAATTCAAATCACAAAAAACGCTTGGAACACTACATAAAAAGTATTAGAATGCCAAGGAAAACACCAAAAACCTAGAGCTTATCAATAAAATGTTTAATCTTCTCTAAAAACAAAACAACAAGGGTGCCCCAATTTTAATTGCAACAACGTGCAATAAGAAGTCCAAGAAGAAAAATGCATCAAAACAAGAGATTGGTAGTTATGCGCATTATGGAAGCTAGCTTCAACTCTTGGATGTGTCCTACGGTGCTTTGCAATATAGAATGGTTTTTTTTTGTTTTATAAAACATACTTTTGGATGTGTCCTACGGTGCTTTGCAATATAGAATGGTTTTTTTTTGTTTTATAAAACATACTTTTATTTTTACATGTTTTAATCAGGTTACGATTGACTACGAGTCGCAACTTCGCAACGCGACAATGAAAAATTTCAGAGTTGTGACCAACTGTAGGTTGCATCTCATTGCATTTGTCAAACCGAGGGTCACACTTAGCCGCACTATTCTATAATCCAAGAAATTAACATTATAGTGTGGCACATTGCAAGTCGCAAGTGTCCGCATCGTTTGAAACCAAAAAACATGAATTCCAAAATGTAGTAAACTACAAGCCGCACTCCATCGTAGGTGCCAAACTTCAATAGAGTGAACTCCAAGGCAATTGCAACTCGCACTCAAGCTCGCAATGAGACTTCGTCAAAAACTGGGATCACTGCGNTCAAAAATACATAGTCTTCCTCTACTAAAAGTAATTGTTGTTGATGGAAACTCTTTATGCATCAACATAATAACCTTATTTTGTGGTCATGAACACAAGAGAGAGCTTAGCATCCAACACACTTTATTAGTGAATAATTCTTTTCTCTCTCTTTTTTTTAACAATGATATTTTTAGTGATTATGGGATTATTGCACTACCATCATAACATGGTCTGTAAACAACAGAAACTTTGCTCTTGGTGCAATTTTATGGTTGCAATGGGACAAGATGTCTATTAAAAGACATTCTCAGATCTATACACCTGCAATAGGTTATGATTGCTTGTTGTGGTGCCATTAGAACATGGTTTGTAAACAACAAAAACTTTGCTCCCGGTACACATTCAATCACTATGCAAGTCATTTTGGATGAGTACCCCCATGGTTCATGTTTGATATCTCATGACGTCTCTTATCCCAAGTCCTTGATTAAGGAAGACCTAGAGCCTCAAGTTCGTCACAAAATAACATATTGAGTTAACAATATGCCTAGCACAAACTAAGAGAATTTACTTCCTTTCCAACTAAAAAGCTAATAAACTTTGTCTATGGGACAAAATCCCATCATCCAACCTTTGCTTTATTTATGGTAAACTAAAAAATTTAAAAAATGTTTCGAAGACAAAAGTTCCCAAAAGCTCATGCCCCAGAACAAGTTGAATCTCTATCAATTTAACTTATTAAAGCCTAAATACCATGAAAGATATGTTGCCATAGACACTACCAAAGACTTAATAACAACAATGACCACTACCATGCATAAGTGTTAACTTTACCAACCCGTGATGAATGTTTGCTGTACCTTAGTATTTTGCCGAAAATTTTGCCTATGTAAACATTAATTAAACATTGATACAGAAATACATACCCATTGCGTTCGGACGCACAACTCAAGCACTTGGACCCCCAACAATGCATGGACGAAGTCTGGAACGTTCGATAATTCCAAGGAAATAAGATACCTCGCATGCACGGCAACTAAGCGCAGTTAGCGCTACTGTAAATAGAGAGCAGGTAGAGGTATCATTCGACGCCACGTGGCATACTGCAATGACTAATCTTTTTAAAAATTATACACGAGAGGAGGAGATTCGCAGCAAAATTCACAGCCACCGCCTTACACCATTGGCAACAGAAGATAAACATATGTGCGTGGCAGAGTCTTTTAAAGAAGTTCTGGCCGTAGGATGAGCGCATAGGCCCGCTCGCGGTACCGTTTCTGTCGCACGTCCCGCAAAAGCTGAATATCCACTGACCGTCTGTTTGGTTGTTTATTGCCCGTCTCTGGTTTTTTCGCCTTGCTCTCCAAACCCTAACTTAAAATTCTGGACAAAGATAAAGAAAGAGAGAAGTCAGTCAGAAGATTAAGCCGATGAAAGTTTTTGATGCTCTGCTTTGCAGCATCTGGTGTTGATTCACGGTACGAAACTACTTCTTCGGCCGCGTTTTCCTTTTTGTTGTTGCTTGCATGATAGCTGGAGTTTTCCTTGACCTCTTTTGAAACCCTAGCACTCTGCTGTCGCCGCAGTTTTCTTTTGAAATTCTGGCTGTTTCCCTCACCAGTTGGATATTCGCGACGTTTGGGCGGGACGATTTTTGTGTCCTTGTATTTTTCCGGGTTTTAAACGTTTTTAGGGTTTTAGCTGAGCCGTGCATGCTACTGTTGTTTTGTTAGCGGGCAGGAATTAAGCGTGCGTTTTCTGTTTCGGGGATTTCTAATTATGGCATCCTTAAGGATTTAAATGCGGATCTGATTTTCTTAGCTGGAATTCTGGGGGACTTGTATTTGTTCATTAGAGATTCTGCGGTTTTGTGCTTTGTGTTTGCTTATTGGTCTCTGGAAGCGAAATTCTTGATATTACGGAATCGTATCTTTTCAGATTTTTCATGCATGGCATCTGCACCTATGGTTGGGTGCGAGGGTTCTGGACAAAGGAATCGCTGGGATGTGAGCAAGGTTTATATGAGGAAAAGTTTCAAGGGTTCTAAGGCGAAACAAGCTTCAAATGCTTCACAGTCAGTGGCTGAGGAAAGTAGGGATAACAATGAAGAAAGAAGGGATAACAATGAAAACCCGATGAAAGAAGCAGATAATAACAATGGAAATATTGATGCTCCCGCGTCAGACGGTTCAACGAGCTTAAACGGAAATCAGATTAGCCTAAACCCTCCAGTTAATCTCGAGCATGCTCCAAATAATGAAACAACTAGCAGCCTCCCTGTAATAACGGATATTTATTCTAAAGGCTTCAATAATTTGGATGGAAGAATTTTGATTAAGTTAGAAGGATGTTCGAAGCAGCAAATACGGGAGCTTAGGGAGAAACTGTCAAATGAATTAGAACAGGTTCGTGGGGCTTTTAAAAAATTTGAAGCAAGAGAATTAGAACTAAAGGCAAATGGCATACCTTTCGGTGTCAATACGAGCTATAGCGCATCTCAGTTTTCAGGCAATGATATCCGAACCAATGGGGGGAAAGAGGCCACATCAGAGGTGGCTTCTGGTGGGCTTGTTACCCCAAAACAAGCTCACAGAGATTGTAGCATTGTTCGACAGCATAGCATATCAATGGTCACCGGTGATTTCGTAGAAAAGGAAAAGCGAACGCCGAAGGCGAACTCTTATTATCGCAATTCTGAGTTTGTTTTGGGGAAAGAAAAATTCCCACCTCCTGAAAGTAGAAAGTCTAAAGGAAGCAAAAAATCGGCCCTGTCCAAATCCAATGCTAGAGAAATGTTGTTGCCGCCATCGTTTCCTACTGATGTTTATAAGCAATGTATTGCATTGCTCACTAGGCTGATGAAGCACAAGCACGGTTGGATATTTAATGCTCCAGTTGATCCTAAAGCACTTGGTATTGAGGATTATTTCTCCGTCATCAAAAAACCCATGGACCTGGGTACTGTGAAGTCCAATGTAGAGAAGTATTTTTATAATTCACCAGAAGAGTTTGCTGAAGATGTAAGACTGACATTTTTTAATGCCATGACTTACAACCCTAAAGGTCATGAGGTATATGTAATGGCTGAACAATTGCTTCAAATGTTTGAGGATCGCTGGAAAATAATTATTGAAGATCATCTTGAAAAAAAGATGAGCATGAGAATAGAGAACATTCGCACTTTAGGGACTATTCCAAACATCAAGAAAGTTCCCGTGCATGACCTAAAGAAAAATTTGAAGCCTATGGAACATCATCCAGGTACATATGTGAAGCCTAAGTCAACCATCCAGCATCCCAGTAGGATGCCCACACTAAAAAAGCCCAAGGCCAGAGATCAACACAAACGGGAAATGACATTTGATGAAAAACAGAAGCTTAGTTTAGAACTACAGAAGCTGCCATCTGATAGATTGGAACTTATAGTTCAGATTTTAAAGAAAAGGAATCCATCTCTTTGTCAGCATGATGAAGAGATAGAAGTTGACATTGACAGCTTTGACACGGAAACTTTATGGGAGCTTGACAGATTTGTGACTAACTACAAGAAAAGCTTGAGTAAGATCAGGAAGAAAGCACTTCTGGCAAGTCAGATGCAAAGTGCTGCAGTCGACAGCGTTGCTAATGATAGGGTAAAGAACAATTTATATTCATATATTTAATTTTCTGAAATATTTTGAGCATTTTTGTATTGATACTGTTTATTGACTCTGCACACTACAGTTTCCAGGAATGACAAAAGATATAGTGGGCAATGTCAACAAAGGTACAGTATCAAGATGTAGTTTTCTGTTTTGAATACCAAAGTTAAGACTTTAACATGCGGCTTAGTTGTTTGAGCTAGACACATGTAATGGATGGCTTTGAGTGAATTTTGTCGATGCAGATCGTCAAGAGGAAACTAACGTTGAGAGGTTTGCCAATGCTCCGAAAAATATTCAGCTTGATAGGTCCCAAAAGGAAGGTGGTCATGTTAGCAAATCTAGCAGTTCAAGTAGCTCGAGCACTGATTCAGGGACCTCGTCTAGTGGTAAGTGTGTGCTACTGTTGAGTTAATTAAATTACATGGAGATCATGTTGATGGTTTCTGATTTATCAATTTGCAATATGACAGATTCTGATTCTGGGAGTTCATCAGGAAGTGAATCTGATAGATGCCTTCCACAATCTCCTGCTTCTGGGTTTGGAACAACGCCTAGAAGCTGATTGTTTCCAAGATTTGATTTTTTCTAAGCTGGTTAGTCTCTGCTTTCACTTTGTCTTTTTTAGTGATTCATTAAATGTTCTTGGTATTGTTAGAGATTGTTATCTGTAGATAATAGACTTGTGAAAATTCTTTCTGTGAAGTTTGTAAGATTTCATTTAATCTGAAGTTTGTCTTCCTGAATTTTTAAAAATGAAATGAAATTCTGTTTCGAAGCTTCTTATTCGCAAGGAATTATTGTCAACATACTGTTATTTGGATGACTATATTCACTGTTTTAGTATAGATGAGCTTTGTGCGAATATGGTTCATTTTTGGATCTGACGTTGAATCATACAAAATGTGTTTTATGTTTATAGCAGAGTGGGTAGGTAGATATGATGATCGTTTGGCCGTTTCTATTCAACAGTACTCTTATTGGGTTAGGTAGTTGTTATTGCTTGAGAATGTTGGTATTGTCTAGTTGTGGCTTTTGTTTTTCTTATGGCCATTTCAATTGAAAGGTGTGCTGTGTTTGCCACCAATGTTTTGTGTAAATCAATGCCTAGTTGAAATATTTTGCAGTCTATTTATAATACTGTAGTGTTATGTATTTCTTCCAACTCGTAAACCAGTGACCTATCAGTTTGGATCACAATTTGAATTTCAAAATTTCCCAAGTTGTAAGATGTTTTTTACTACATTAAGAAATTTTATGGACTTAAGACTTATCCTTTTTAAGTGTTTATGGATGGAGTCTAAAAGGCATTTTTTCTGAATTGTAGAAAATAATATAGTTTTCATTGCATTCTGGGCACTGGCAAAACATGAAACTTAAATTTCAAAGTTACTTTTTGTGGTAAGAACTAAATTACCTTCAATACCTTGCCCCACCTTTTGAAAATGTCAAAGTTGTGGAATCTAGTTGCAACTTGGAGGCTTTATTAGGTAGAAAACGAAACATATTTTTGATGGTCATTCTCTCTATTATGCTAGTTAAAGTGAAGGCTCCCTTTTCAAAGATTAGAAAATGCAAACATTAAATTGCAGAAATGAACAATAGATTGTAGAAATCAGGGAGCTGGAGAATATTAGGGATTGGTGACTTTTGCGGGTATAAATTTTTAGAAATTTAACATCACTGCCATATATTCCAAACTTATGCTGTTTTGCTCCAAATTTACTTGCCAATTGTTATTTCTCGAACTAGGTAGGCTTGCAAGTGAAGTAGGTATACATGAATTTTAAAATAGAAACCTTTATTATGCTAAAAAAACTTTTCCCATTATTTGGTGCAAGTATTTCTCATATGTTCATACTTGTAGTTGGTGTGTGTGCATGCATGTACTTGGTTGGGTGATTACAATGAATGGTTTTCAAAAATTTACATTATGAATTTAACCTTCTACTCAAATAATTTGGAACGTGACCTAAACTTATTAAAACGTTCACCTATTTAAATGTCAAAATTGAAGCCTGGTTTGTATGAATTTAACATCGTTGATCTGACTGTCATAATCACTTTTCCTGATTTAAATGAACATTGTTTATGTGGGGACCTGCTTTTGACAGCTTTTGCACTTGCAAAGTGAACCCTAGTATATCCATGAAATGCCTTCTGCTTACTGGAGGGGTTTCTCCATAGGGTGTTCCATTTCGTCGGTATTTGAAAATTTTGAAGTCATACTGCTTATTGTGTTGTCTTGAGATATTTCAGGCGACTTGCTTCAAGTGGCCCATGTTACTTGAAGGTGTAGACCTAGGGTCTTGAAAATGGCTTTTTATACTTATATAAGTGAAACATGATGAACTTTCTCCGAAAAGAAATTTTGGAAAAAAAATCAAATTTTCTTTATTTGCAAGAGGTGGGAAGCTCAAACATCTAATTAATATTTAGCAGAACAGTTTTATACTTATTATCCTGTAGAGAACAAGATATATATTTCAATGATAGTGTGGCAAGATGTACTCTTCATTGCTAAATGAAAACTTATTTTTTGAGAATTCTGCCTCGGACAGTCTGAAACCATACTCCTTTTGATTCCCTCTGGGTTCATCATTGATGGTGGAACCATGCTCCCTTTTTTAGCATACGACAACCATCGAATATCATATACCTAAAATTTGGTTCCTTGTAAAGGCTATTGAAAGTTGCCAAGTCCCATCTTTGTTTTCTTGGTGAGAGAAATGGTTGGAATGCTTTTCCTTGTAAATGTATGGATTGGTAGGTTATGGTTTCTTTTGACCATACAAGGCACATATTTCATAGACTGGTTGCCAATGTTTGGATATAGAACCTCATAGGCACTATGATAGAGTCCTTATGAGTGATATAATGAAAATCGGTATAATGAAAACAATCATATCTTTATTTTCCTATATAGCTTTGGTTTTTCATTACAGTTGTTTTATATTGAATAAACAACATAGTCCAAGGTAATTATTTTAACAAGAATATTTTTTTTTATTTGCATTTTGCAAGTACTAGCTAGATAAACGTGTCCTAACTTCTTGTGTTAAATAGTGGATCTGCTACTTGAAGAAACTTCCAATAATGCAGCTATGATTTGGATACTATCTACGTAAAATATGCCTTGAGATTATCTTCTTGCCGATGTCGAGTCCTGCTTGAAACTAAGATTTCAAGGTCAGATAATTTGAAAAGAAATCAGAAAGCTGAGCTCTTTTCAGGAACCACCCTTTTCAAAAAGTAAAATTGACATCTCATCCAGCAAGTATATTGGGCCTAATAGAACATGCAGTGACTCCTTATTTATCATCACGGTAGTTGTATGGCCTAATAGCAAGTATGATAACCATCAATTGAAGTCATAAGACTTGGATAAGTTATTATTTGGTAAGGTATTTGGTAGCTGTGCAAGAAGTTTAAAGGGATCTGAAGCCGATCTTGATGTTGTGTTTGTTTGTCAAGGTGTGCACATTTATGGATTTAAATGATCTAGATGATATTCTAGAGGAAATAGAAAGTTTGGTATTGCACTGTTCTAAACTAGGATACTTGATTGGTAGAAGAAATTTAAGAATGACACATATGTGGAAATATATTATAAAGTTGAAACAGGGTAAATGCCTTTTTGCAGCAAATTTGGCATGTAAACAAAGTTCAACTTGATTTCACCTTCATTTCAAGAGGCATTTGAAGAGTATTTTAATGGGCATTTGGTTCTAGATGTAACATTGTTGGGACAAGGCTAACATGATGATTTGGTTGTAGTTGTCATGTTATTGGTGCAGTTTGTAATTGTAAAACATGCACTTTTGTTGAGGGAGCAGAGAAATTATATTCTTTGAAGATGTTGGAATTTTGTTCCTTGCCTGAATGTGCCATGATTGACCGAACATTCAATGCTCATTGTTGGGACAAGGGTAGCATGATGATTTGGTTGTAGTTGTCATGTTATTTGTGCAGTTTGTAATTGTAAAACACGCATGTTTGTTGAGGAAGCAGAGAAATTATATTCTTTTAAGATGTTCGAATTTTGTTCCTTGCCTGAATGTGCCATGATTGACCGAACATTCAATGCTCATTGTTGGGACAAGGCTAGCATGATGATTTGGTTGTAGTTGTCATGTTATTTGTGCAGTTTGTAATTGTAAAACATGCACGTTTGTTGAGGGAGCAGAGATTATATTCTTTTAAGATGTTGGAATTTTGTTCCTTGCCTGAACGTGCCATGATTGACTGAACATTCAGTGCTCATTGTTGGGACAAGGCTAGCATGATGATTTGGTTGTAGTTGTCATGCTATTGTTGCAGTTTGTAATTGCAAAACATGCACGTTTGTTGAGGGAGCAGAGATTATATTCTTTTAAGATGTTGGAATTTTGTTCCTTGCCTGAATGTGTCATGATTGACTGAACAGTCGATGAAAGAAATTCTCATTTTGTTTAAAGTAATAACACCCCCCCCAAAAAAAAGGTCTGGTTTGTTTTAAACATAGAATTCTTTGAATAATGAATGGAACTCCTGGAATTTCAGCAGAATTTCAAGGTGCTGCCGCTGGTGTATGGTGTATGTTGGTTAGCAGTGTGTTAACATTCCGAGTATTGTGGGAGGTTTCATGTAAATTGTAGCATAGAGTTTATTATGCCAAATCAAATGTCATGAGTTAGTGTGACTTTCTTGGGGGCTTAGTAAATATGCTGCACAAGGAAGGCACATATGTTCTGCCTTACAATTATGACACTTCCATGCAGAAAACATCCTAGATTTTCACTGGGAAGTGTATCCGCAATGGAATATTAGCAGTTTTGTAACTAAGCGTTTCTTTTCTCAATAAATAAAAGGAGATTGAGCTAACGTTAATATTCAGAGATATGAATTGCATTCTTTTGGAGATTGAGACTACTCTCAGTAATGTTGTAACTCAACAGTGTACTGTGGATCTGATGATAAGCAGAAAACATCCTAGATTTTCACTGGGAAGTGTATCCACAATGGAATATTAGCAGTTTTGGAACTAAGCGTTCCTTTTCTCAATAAATAAAAGGAGATTGAGCTAATGTTAATATTCAGAGATATGAATTGCATTCTTTTGGAGATTGAGACTACTCTCAGTAATGTTGTAACTCAACAGTGTACCATGCATTTGATGATAAGCTGCTTGTTTCTCAAATTGTAAGACCTGGTTTGGGCTTGGGTGCAGCCACTCAAAAGAGGTTAGGCTTTTGCTCATCCATGGACCCTGACTCGGCAGGATGAGCATTGAGCCTTTGGGTGATGATTCTTTACTATGGATTTGAGGTCAAAAGAAAGATTGAAACTCAAATCACACAGTGGGTGTATAACTAATCTTGTAAATAATAGGCCAGAATCCTACATTCTTCTGCATATGAGGAAAGCAAAAATGAGAGCAGAAATGATGCAGACTATAAGACAGTAAATTTCCAGTTTTTCTTTTAAAACTAACAGGTTAAGAATATTCTGTGGACTCTAGAAATGGAACTGTTAACTAATAACTATTATTAATTGTTTTTTCCAGGTTTCAAGACATTAAAATTGTAAGTTTCTTGATATTTTTCATGGAGTCTCTCAAGGATGTCCAATTTAATTTGCTTATATGTGGTGTCCATTATTAGAGTGATACAGATTTTCATGGATATTTACATGTTTGTTTATTTGTTTAGGAAAGATTCAATTAAGTCACGGTTTCTCAAACCTCATGTTTTTCTATTCTGAAATGTTTCCAAAGAGAGTAAAAAAAATTATAGGTTTTGGTAGTACTTGTATTTGTTTTTTGCTGCAATGATTGGATATAAGTTAACTGGAAATTTTTTTTCATGCCGAATTTGTTAACTTCTCCCAGAAGTTAATAATGTTGCTGATGTGTAATGTTGACTTGAACAAAATATTCAAAGTTCTTTGTACTAAACTTTCTTGCATGCTTTTGTCAGTGCTTATTCTTTCTCAAACGTTGGTTGCTTTCAGATGGTTTGTTACAAATATTTTACCACCCGGTTTATAGAATGCTGTTTTCTTGCTAGACGGTACGTAACAAAATTAAAAATGGAGATTGATAATATTTGCTGGGTTATATGTAGTGAGAAAAATTGACAGCATTTGCAGTGAGTGCAATTCTACACTATAAAGCCTGAACATTGGTGAATGTTTTCTCACAAACCTGAATGTCGTGTAGATTTTCTCGTGTGGTGACCACCTAATGTTTAACTACTTGGTAAAGCAGTAGATAAATTTACTATTGCAATTTTTGCTGGGTCATTTAAACCAAAACAGTTCTAAAATTGTGCTCTGCATTTTTTTTGGGCGCTGTCAGGAAATTTTGTGATAAACTTTGTTTTTTAAAATAAAAAAACATTCAGTTCATTTCATGTGCATGGTTGCTGATAAAACGGTGTTGCATTGCCTTAACAGGTGTATCACACAGGGTAGAGGAGGTGCATGAAGAGTAACAGTATAACCCATTTTCATGACCAGCTGTACACATGTATTCCTGAAATTTGTGATTGGAATTTTTTGTCAATGAAAAACCATGTTCTTCCACTCCAATTTTTTACTCGGGTGCCGATCCTGCGAAGAAATGTCTTCATAAAATTGGTTTAGAATTTCCACCTTTCTTGTTATACAAGTGGTGGCATTTTGGAAAAAGGACTGTCAACTGCTGCCATAAACCACAAATATCCTTATAGAAGTTGTAGGTATACGGTTTGCAGGAGAAGTGCTTGTGTTAGAAATTTCTGATTCTAGAGGAGCTCGATGAGGGCTTTTGTCGTGCAATTGGATCTACCCTCTACTGGCGTCTGTGGTACTAACTTTAGGATGATGTATCATATTTTCTTTTGTTAGTCTAGGCAAGTTATTAATTCATGATGGGCGTGAGATATGCGATTTGAAATTTTCTGGAATGTCGGTCCACAAGATTTAAAATTCTTAACAAAGGTGTATATATAATAAAAGATTTCTTAATCCTATTGCTTTTGTCTGAGGTGCACTTTTTTGATATATACACACAATTAACACCACAGGGAATCCTTTGCGTTGATTATAGGAAAGATCGATATATATACAGTTAACACCCTGTTTTTTATGCGTTGACCTGATCATCTCCGTTGACGTAGTGTGCAAGTGCGTTTTTCACTCTTTGGTTTAAAAAGTGGGGACAGTGGTTTGATTTGACAATGAAATAAGAATCCAGGATTTTTTGCATTGAGAGCTGTTCCCATCACACGATTTTTGCCTGTCAGATATGTTTGAAATTAATGATTCCATGTTGGAAATTTTCTTCTTCATTGTATTTGTTTCCGAGTCTTTTCCGAGGTGGGGAATAAAACTGTAGTGCAGCTGAATTCACGACGGATTTTCCAAAGCGGAAGATTGTTGTATCAACTTTATCTGAAAATGGTTTTTCATCTACCTATTTTTAACGTAATGAAAATCATTCTATATAATCATCGTTGAAATATCGGGTTGAAGGTAACGAGGGATAAAGCGATTTTCATACAACTGAATTTTTAATGACTGTTATTGGACATTGTTTCTACTGCAGCCAAATACTTTCAGTTCTTCATTGCTCGATAATGTTAAATGTTTCTGGATCTGGCCGTAGCCTTGCGTGCTTTTTAAGGCGAATGAGTAAATTCTCGTAACCTTGCGTGCCTTTTAAGGTGATTGCGGAAATTCTTCACCTTCTCTTATGATAAAATTTCAAGCGGGAGTTGTAGATTTGTATGTTGTTATTGTTAGAGATTGAAGATTGTAAAAATCTTTGCAAAAAAAACCAGAGGTTGATCCTATGTTTTCAAAACAATAACCTCAAAAGTTGCAGTAGGTTATTTCTGTTCCTTTCTTGATTCCGAGTGGAATTTTTCCTGGAGATGAAAACTAGATGTATCAGAGAGTAGGGAGCGTAGTAACGTTGAGGTTTCGCTGGCAATTAGCGTTTTCGTCAAATTTCAAAGCTTCAAAGCCAGGTAACGCTTTCGTCGAATTTCAAAGCTACGTTTTCGTTGAAATTCAAATCCGAGATAACGACTTCAAAGAGGTTTGCCTTGTTCTTGTTGCTGCTGTATTCTATGACATTATAGAATTGACATTATAGAATTCAAAGACTCAGTTGTAGACTGCACCGAAGGTTTTGTGGAGGAATGAATAAGAGGTTAGAATTAGGAATATTGGTGGGATGTGAATTTTGCAAAATGTGAGACTTTGTTGTCTTAGCTCATGTGTTTATGCCAATGAACCAATAAATGAAAAATAAGCTTATAAATGAAAACCTAATTTATGGGACCAGGTTGCATTTAATGGTGCTTAGATACTTTGTTGAATCTCTTTATTATTTTCTATTAGTTTGAGTATTGCTTAGGTTTCTAAATCAAGAGTTTTACTACGGTGTAATACTTCATTATTACAAATGCATAGATAAGTTCATCAATGGATTTCTTGGCAAGTGGGGGTGAAATGTTTGATAATTTGTATGGTGTGGTTAGAACCATGGATATGGATGTTTATGGTGTGTTTAGAACCATGAATATGGATGTTTAGAACCTAAAATTTAGCAGTTTCCTATTGGCAAATGTCTTGAACATGTTGGGGTTCATAATCCTATTTGCCCTCTTTATGGAGTTATAGATGATTTTGTGCAGGTCTTTTGGCAATGTTGTTTTGCTCAGCACATTTTGATTTGGGCAATTAAAGTTATTCCAAATTGTCAACTATCTCGATATGATAATTTTTTGGCATTTTGCCTATTACTTTTATGAATTCTAGATTTCTTTGGAATGTTATGAGGCTTATTGTTCTCTTTCATATTTAGAAGCATAGATGCAATATCATTTTTCAAAAAATAAAATATTCAAATATTTTACATCTTACTTTTCTAGAGAATTGCAACTCTTCCAACTTATCCATTTCCAACTTATATCCTAAGCTCCAAAGGTTTACTTGGAGATTAATTAGTTGGTTCATCTTTTGCAGCTATAGGTTTTGGTGTAAGTAACCTTATTCAGCATAGTTCTCTACAAAGGAGCTCTTCATGTTAATTACAATTAGTCTTTAGTGAGAAGTGAATTCCGAAAGAGTGCTTCATTCTTTTAATAAGGGCCTAATTATAAGGTTGGTAACTTGAGTAGGCATCCCCAAAACCATTGGGTCTTTTTTTTCATGTTATTTCTATCCCTTCTATTTGATGCTACATGTGTATATTTTACCCTTTCTATCTGTTTTGTCAAATACTACATGTGTATTTGATGTTCTATTTTGATTAATAAAACTTTTTTTTGTGGTCCGACATGCTTCCACATCCCCTCCCAAGAAGAAGAAGAAGAAGCAACATGCATGTAGATCTAGACATGCCTCATGTTGTTGTAGTTCACTAGATTGTTGCTTACTAGGACATATCTTCCATGACTTGGAACATACTAGCCACCTCTACCATTCTTCTATGCTACCATTGCCTCCACACATCATCCTCCCTTGGATTTATCTCCTCTAGGCTTATTGCTTCCTCCATTCATGGTGTTGCATCCAACCTAGCAACCCTTCCATACCATCGATTGTTGCACATGAGATCACAATCCATGACAAGTTTTGTATAGCTGACTAGAACCTCCTCTTTTTTTCCATGTCCCAACCCATCTTCGCTCATGCATGGATGCTTCTTGCTATTCCTTGTATATTAACGTTTGTATGGCGTCATGTTACATCCCTTCTAGACACATTAGGTATAGCTATACGATTATGATTTATGCATTATGCGTGTTGTCTTGGTGGATTATTGAGGACGACTTAGCTTATTGTAATTGCACTTTGTCTATCATGATTATGATGTCGTTATACGCTTAATTAATGTGATTATATACACTAGCCTTGTGGGATGTGTTAAACAAGTGATGTTGTTGGCCAAGATGTTGGATTGGGGTAAAAGAGCACTTATGTAGCATGTAATTATGTTTTATATGAACTTTTAGTATTTATGCATTGGAACTGTAGTGCTATGTTGTATGATGCTTGGGTGTGATTGTTATGCATGTTTAAAATGTAGGGCATTAGCTGTAGAGGCGAAAAAAAAAAAGAAAAAAGAATAGCTTATAAAAATAAAATATTAAAAAAAAAAACAAATAAACACAAACGCAAAGTTAAGTTGTGCACGTGACGTGCACCAAGGCAAAACAAAACAAAAAGAAGTTGCTTGTACCTTTTTTGTATAAACATATGCTTAAAAGCATAGTTTTTCTTTTATCATTGTTTTCTTCCCCACGGTACTGTTGCACCGCCCACTCATAAAAATCGGGTTTTGTCTTTTTTTTTTTTTTTGTTTTGGGGAAACAGAAATGCATAGAAGCTTGTTTTTTCTCTCTCCTTTTGTTCCACATTTTTCTAAATTCTAAGTTTTGTGGACGGTTTTTAATTGGTGGTTGTCCTTACCTTTTCCCTGTATGTTTGTGCTGGATTAGTGTATACGATCATGCAATGTGGGCATGTGGGGCAGATAGTTAAAAGATGGAGTTTGGACATGTTATTTTGCATATTTTCCAAAATTGTATGATTTTGGTTATGAATTGTTTATTAATATATATGTGATGTATGGTATGATGTGGACTTGGGGAATATGATATGTAATGTTGATGAGACTAGTTTGGTTGGAATATTATATTTTAGGGGCCTTTTATGGCACACGAGTTTCTAAGAGTTTTAGTTATCACTCGTTGTAATTAAATATTATTTTATTAATCAAATTTTAAACATGCATAACTTTGCTTCTAGGAGTCTAATTTAGGAGAAATTAGTGTTGTTTGGATCGTCTTGGGAAGTACTTTCTAATCGTGGAATTTTTAACATATATCATTTTGGAGGTTAGTATAGTGGTCATTTTGTGGTAGTACATGCAGGTCAAAAAATATGGTTGTGCAAAATTTTGTTTTGTTGAATCATGTTAGTGTTTTCATGTAATGAATGTGACTATTAGGTGTGGATATATGTGGTCATGTTATGTTGGTTTGGGATGTGTTGTTCCTGTGGCATGTGTGTGGATATACATGGGCTGTGTATATGATAGAATGAGTGCGTGTATATGATAGTCTTGATTTGTGAGTCATAGCGTTGATATATACCTATATATATTGTTTGGATTATGATTGTGTCGAACATATGATTGTATGACAACCATCTATTCTCTATGATAATGATTCAGCCAATGATCTGTGTGGTATGATATGTGTGTGTGTATGTTGTTTTAAGCATCTGCAAGACTAATAGTTGTTCTAGGTTGCCTTGTACCCCACTCTTCTCCTCTTGTGCAGTACTTGTCGACCATCTAGTAGGGGAAGTATAAAGACTTCCCACTTAGTTTTATACTAACTTTAGTTAATTACAGGTGGAAGTTGTAGGAGCATAAATGAGCACAGAGAGGAAGAGTAGAGGAGGGGAAAATTTTCAGGGCTTGGTTAATGTATATTTCCATGTACAACAGTATGGACTATTTATAATTGTATGGAACTCTCTCTACTCTTATATATGTGATGATGATGTTTATGTGTTTTGTGGTGAGAATAGTGTATGTAGAGACATGCAGTTTATAAATCGAAAAGTATGTTTAGTTTTGGTTTGGCATGGATTTTGTGCAGTTTGACCTTCCTTAATATAATGTATTTCTGTACATCGTTAGTTTTAGTTATCATGCTTCTATTATGGTATTACTAGTGATCCTAGGCATCACCCTACCCTTGCTAGGTGCGGTAGGTCAAGGTGTTACACTTAACCCAAGAGACCCTCATGTTGGATAACCTACTAAAAATGTGGATATGAAGGACATGATCTCTGATAAGTGGTTGGATATTCCAACACTCCATCATATAAGTCACGAGTATACACGTGCAACTTGATCGTAATTCGTGGATGGCCAATGTAGATTCACTAGTAGTTGAGATTCAGTTCGTGATCATTATCTTCTTGGTTTTAGTTAGTGAAGTGCAAGTTATATGGTTTAACTCTTGGTAAGGCATATGATAGGTTGATGTTGTAGACTTAAAATAAGATTAAATATAAACATGGTTGAAATAGAGTAATAGAATCTAAGTGTAATGCAAGTAAAGAAACTATTCTAGACTATAGGTGATGAGTGGCGAGGTACCCCTACACTCCACCATACGAATACGAGCGTGCACGCGCGATCCGGTCGAACTCCGCAGACTAAATGCCTTAACGCCACAAGAAACACTTGGGGTTAATCGTTCGTTGTCTTCCCAGGCTTGCTTGTATGTGTCACGGTGTATGGTTAAGCAAGTCTGAGGTATGTGATTTTTTTGGTATTT
>MNCI01008343.1:6786-50193 GCA_015680685.1 Gnetum montanum | reverse complement strand
GCGCGACGCAATATCGCGTACGCGATATCGCAGGAGAAGACGCGATATCGCGGCCTAGTGTAAACCGCGTCTCATCAATAGGTAATAAGTATTCATTCCTAGTTTACCATTCATGTTTTGGGCTTATGCAACTATCACTAGGGTTATGAAGTGTTATGCTACTAGGTGAACTAAGTAATAACACTATTGGGATTACTAAATGATTACACCATATGTTCAAAACTAGTCATACTTATATTGCCATACTAAGGAACAATGAAAAAGTAAAGTACTTGGAAATTGTAAACAACTTAATCAAAGTAAACACATTGAATTGTAAAAATTATACCAAATAAGAAGTGGACTAAGTGAGAGTAAAGTAAACTAAGTGGAATGTTGCAATGGTGAGGAATAATCTCGATCTTTATCGATCATGAACTATGTCCAAGAACAATTCACTCGAACAAAGATTCTGTACAACTGCTTAACACCACACTATGGGCATTCACTATATCGCTAAGTGTAAATCAAGAAAACAACTTGCAAGAATTTGCTTAAGTGTTGAACCAAAGTTGTTTGTTTGACACAACGGTGGGTTGGTGTATATAGTGAGGACTAGGACCCACTATATCATATCTATGATGACATAAGAAGAGCTACAAGATTGTAGATAAGATATTGCTTCATCGACTTATAATGATTTTATCAACCTCTATGTGCTTTGCCACTTTGCGGCTAAGACTATGTCACATTTGTTTTATCCTTGCCAATATATGATCATCCTTAGTCATAATATTCAAAATCCTCTACATGTAAAGGCAAATCTAAGGCATTTTCTCCATGCATATTTGTTATAAGGAGGCCATTACTTGGCAACATGGCACATGGTTTTATNTATAAGGAGGCCATTACTTGGCAACATGGCACATGGTTTTACAGTGAATGTTGTGACACTATCACACATGATTCTATGTTAGGCGTTGTGCGCTACTGAAATGAAATTCTATTTAATGCTGCCACCTACCTTCTCACTACACACCTTGCGTTATAAATCCTCTCCCGTTCCCCATATTGGAGTCATTTTCTCTATAGTGATTTTCTTTGCACTGAATCACATTGCTTGCTCCAAATGAGTTGCTAGACAATCCATTGCAAGCTGCTTGATGCAATCAATGTCCACTCATATGTAGCTTTAGAGACATTTAGTTAGCGAGGAAAGAGCATTCTTTTCATTTTATTCATATTTCTACTTATGGTTATAGCCTCTACTACCATCACTACTTAGAATGACAATTACTTTTTCATTGGGAAAATGAGGGTTTTAGCCAAGGAGGAGGACATTGCCTATGTCATGGGCTTGTTGCTTGCTAATGAAATAATCCTAAAGAGTATGCCTATTGGCTTTGAAGTTGCCAATAGATTTTGTGGTGATGATCCACACTTGAAATCCCACAAGGATAGGTACAATGTGGTTGAGTAGTAGGAACCTAAGAACTGAGCCACCTATGTCATCTATGAATATGTGTTTTGTTACTTTAGATAGGCTAATTTGGGGGCACTTCCATGTTTTTTAGTGACCATGCAATGGTTTGATTCTCAACATGTCCACTTTCTTCATTGATGCACTTGATCATGTCATCACTCATGCAAATGCTACCTTACTCTCAATTTGTAAGCATGAGGACCTTCTTAAGGCCTTGGCCAAAGAATAGAGGGTCCTTGATGAGGTTGACCACATCCTCTTTCTCTATCACATTAATTGTTTGCTACACATCTTTACCCACTCTAGGTCTAGCAATAAGTGGTATTGTTTGTTTGACACTAGCATTCCATCATTAGGGTAGGTTAAGAAGCATGTCACTAAGTCTTCCCAAGCCCCTATAGTTGATCACACTACAGATGCTAGCTTCAGCTTGACTCTATCTACACCCAGCTCCTTGTAGTACGAATATCCATTGAGTACCCTCATGTGGAGACCAACCTAACTTACACCACCATCTCCTTCTACTTACCCATTAAACACTCATCCATCCTTCATTTCGCACTCACTTGTGACACTACTTGAACTTACTTTGCTTGCACCTCCTTGGATTGCCAACTGCACACACGTGCTAGTCCTAATGTACATGTAGAATATGGCCTCTCCCATTGACATTCCTAATGAAATGGAACTATCGTGCTCCCCTAGCTCCCTACCACAACCCTAGTCATAATCCTAATTCTCCTACCCTCCCTTTGCCACTACCATCATAATAAACCCCCCTCTTTCCTACTTGTATCTTAGCCACCTAGCCCTAATATGCTACCATTACAATGCCCTCTTTACTCTCATGATCCTATGAATGACTATGTTGCTAAATGATGTCAGGTGAGCATCCAACACAAATAATTTCGGGTTTTGTATGGCATCGCTGATCTCTTTGGCTCATATTGTCTACCTTGTGCCATTGACACCATCTTTGGAGAACTAGTTAGGCATTACACTTCACCTTTATGATGCACTCCATACGATCGCTATTGTCAGCTATAGTCCATTGAGCTTTAAGAGGGGGACATGCTCAATTCAGTTGCTTTCTCTTGGGGTTCTATTCTGTTGGACCAGAATGAAAACAATGGTCTAATTGCATAGCTACTCCCTCTTTGCTGACTAGCTCTAACAATCTCCAATCCATCGCTTTATTTTTGTCATGACTTTCGATAATGTGTCACCATTACTAAACGTAATCACATCAATAGTTTTTATTCAAAGTTATCTGATGATTCCTTAGTCGGCTGCATTGACGGGCATGCATCGACGCATATGCATCAACATGGCATCTAAGTCTACCTATCTAAATGCATGTAGCCACTGCATTTATGGCATCATAGAGTTAGTAGTATAATGAAGTTTCTATAGTTTCTTTCTGCAATAGTTAGAATATTTTCTAAGTGCCCACAGTAGGAGTCAAGGATTATATGAATCTTTATTCGAGCACTAATGTACCTGGACACATTGATGTGATGGTAATAAATATGAGATTCTTGAAATACCTTGCAGCACTTGGAAATAGATTAACGTTTTTTTATTCAATTTATTATTCATGCAATTTACTTCCATGTTCCTAGTTAATTAAATACGCTTAATTAATACACATAAGTACAGTTGCCTCGAGCATAATGTTAACGCTTGGTAATCCCAACAATGCTATCACTTGGTAACCCACTAGCATTGTAATGAGTTTAGAATGTGTACGAAAGGTGGGACTAGATACTTATATTAGGAAATAGGCTAAGACATTAGATAATTACTTAGATTAATTCTTAATCAATTACTATATCTTACACTTAGATTAAGTCATATAAAAATATAAAATTAATACAAATCATGTGCCTTGGCTTCAGTTAACCATATGCTTGTAGTTACACAAGTGTAGCTAGGAAGAGAACGATCACACCTTTAGATCACTATCTTTGCTATTGACATATGAAGAATTAAAGTCCATGAAATTCAATTGGATTGCTAGTGAATGCTTGTGATTTGTATGGTTGGGTGTAGGAACTACTTGCCGCTCATCATTATCTAAATCCCCTTCCAACTCTTTTGACTTTAGTCAAAGAATATTATGCCTGGTGCCTTGTCTATTGCCTATGTTGGCTACCCATCATTTAAACACTTCCTAACATTAAAGCATTGCATTTACTTGTATATTATATTTACATTCTTGTTAGGTTTACTAAATATGAATTATAAATAAAGATTCATGGATTATGGATAAATTAACAAAGGAAATACAAGATGAAATCCCTTGTTGTGTGTTATTTGTAGATGATATTATGTTGGTGGATACAAGTTGAGAAAATATTGTTTCTAAAAATGGGAAGTGGAGACATGCTTTAGAATCACAAGGCTTAAAAATTAGTACAAGTAAGACAAACTATATAAAATGCAATTTTAATAGCATAGATAGTGATGAAATAGAAGTAGCAATTCAAGGAAAGAAAGTCCCTCACAGCAAATAGTTTTGCTACCTAGGATTAATCCTCCAATCAGATGGTGAAAGTGTTAAAGATACGAGAAATAGAATTGAGGTAGGATGGTCAAAATAGAGATAAGTTAGTGGTGTTTTATATGGTAAGAGAATATCAATAAAATTCAAGGGAAAATTTTATAGAACAACAATTAGGTTTGCTATCTTATATGGTGAATAGATTAGTGTGTAGAAATGCAAATGCTTTGATGGATGTTAAATGTGACTAGAGGAGATAAACTACCTAATATATACAGTAGAGAAAGATTTGCAATGGTTTCTATTTTAGATAAGCTATAAGGATGATGGCTTAGATGGTTTGGACATGTGTAAAAAATATCATATGGTGAGCCTATAAACAAAGGTTGCTATATCACATTTCTAGGAAAACCATTGAAAGAAAGAGTAAAGAAGACATGGAAAAGAATGATCGAAGATAATTTGAATAAACTAAAAGTAAACAAAGATGTACCTCTTCATAGAGGCAAATGGCAAAGAAGAAGAACTCATAAAGTCGACCCTATTTTGTTGGGACAAGGGTAGAATGATTATGATGATTAAAAAATGATTCATAGATATAAATAGAAAATAGCATGTAATTTTCCTTATGAAGATGAAAAATAAAATAACATGTCCAAATGAAGAATCTTTTTTAAAAAAGGTAATGTAAAGTAAGGAAAACAATTTTTTCTACCAAGAATAAAATGACAAGTGCGAATGAAAAGGAAAAAGATAAAAAATAAAACACAAATAGTGGAGCCAAGAGCGAACGAACAAACAAACAAGGACAAAAACAATAACAAGCCATAAACAGAAACAAACAGTAGCAAGTGATCAATAAAATAAAATAAAATAGGAAAACTAGAATGGAACGAAGACCTTTCATTTGAGTAATACCGTAATAGGTATGGTAGCCGGGGTCATGGCAGGTTTTCGACGCTCTCCTGTCGGTTTTTGGAAATTTTAGTTTCTTGGGGGATAAAAAAACTCCAGAGATAAAGAGAGTCAGAAAAAAAGAAAAAAAAAAAAATGGCATTTGTTTTTGCGCGTGCATGTACTTGCGTTAGAAACGCATGGTTTGCAGAGGCCATGGCACGGGCATCAGCCGTATGGGGAGCACGTAATCCTGTGCCCTTCCCTGCCCTGCCCTGCCCTTCTCAATCCAGTTCGGAAGGCAGAGCTCGAGAAAACGCAGGTAGGCTTCTCCGGCGTTGCAGAGGCGCTCGCAGCGTCCGTTATCGTGGAGCGATCGCGAAAATGGAAGTGGAAGTGAAGCTGAGGCTGCCAGATGCTGCAGCGCATCAGAGAGCTTCAGAGCTGCTGGCTCCCTTCTGGAAGGCCACGCACATGCAGGAGAACGTCTTCTTCGACGGCGCACGCGGCGAGCTCGGTTCCCGCCGCGTGGTTCTGCGCCTGCGATTCTACGGCGACGACCAGCGCTGCGTTTTGACTCTGAAAGGCCAAGCCCTAATCCAGGCCGGCGTCAGCCGCGCCGACGAGGTCGAGCACGACGTCGACCCCGCCGTCGGCCGCGCCTGCGTCGCCGAGCCGTCGCGCCTGGCGGCCCTCGCCGTGGCCGTCGAGAGCAGCAGCCCTATCATCGGCGGCGTCCTGCGAGATTTCGGATGCGAGCAAGGGTTTGTGTGCCTCGGAGGGTTTCGGAATGTGCGCGGCGTCTTCGAGTGGCGCGGCCTCACGCTGGAGCTGGACGAGACGCGCTTCGATTTCGGCACGCAGTACGAGATCGAGTGCGAGACTGGCGATCCCGAGCGCGTTAAGCCGCAGATCGAGGCGTTCCTCCGCGACAACGGCGTCCCTTTCTCGGATTCGTTGCGGTCCAAGTTCGCCGTTTTCAGGTCAGGAAAGCTTCCCGATTGAGCGTTTCTTTTGGTTTGTTTTGGATGCTGAGAACGGGACGCGCGTGGACACGGAGCCGGCTTAGAATTGTTTTTCCGTGTCTCTTGATCCCCGTGGAATTGGAATTCGCGTTATGCGGCAGCTCTGAATGCATCTTTGTATGCATTTTAAAAGATTTGTGATATGGTAAATTTTGAACGAAGCGCTCGATCGATTTAGGACTCGATTATTGAACGTAGAAGTACACTTATTTTATACTGGCATAACATGTTGTCGTGATGAACCTGAATTTCATGGTGTAGCTCTGAATGCATTATTGTGCATTTTAAAAGATTTATGATAAGGTAAATCTGGAACGGAACGCGTACTGGATTTATGTCTCGATTACATAGAGTCACAATTATTTTTCAGTCCTTGGTTGCTTTTGCTTGTGCTTTGCTTCAAGCATGCAGCACAGGCAGCGGGATTCTGGGATTTTATGTTAACGAGATGTCTTGTTGATTTTAATGAAATACTGGCATAACATGTTGTCGTGATGAACCTGAATTTCATGGTGTAGCTCTGAATGCATTATTGTGCATTTTAAAAGATTTGTGATATGGTAAATTTTGAACGAAGCGCTCGATCGATTTAGGACTCGATTATTGAACGTAGAAGTACACTTATTTTATACTGGCATAACATGTTGTCGTGATGAACCTGAATTTCATGGTGTAGCTCTGAATGCATTATTGTGCATTTTAAAAGATTTGTGATATGGTAAATTTTGAACGAAGCGCTCGATCGATTTAGGACTCGATTATTGAACGTAGAAGTACACTTATTTTATACTGGCATAACATGTTGTCGTGATGAACCTGAATTTCATGGTGTAGCTCTGAATGCATTATTGTGCATTTTAAAAGATTTGTGATATGGTAAATTTTGAACGAAGCGCTCGATCGATTTAGGACTCGATTATTGAACGTAGAAGTACACTTATTTTATACTGGCATAACATGTTGTCGTGATGAACCTGAATTTCATGGTGTAGCTCTGAATGCATTATTGTGCATTTTAAAAGATTTGTGATATGGTAAATTTTGAACGAAGCGCTCGATCGATTTAGGACTCGATTATTGAACGTAGAAGTACACTTATTTTATACTGGCATAACATGTTGTCGTGATGAACCTGAATTTCATGGTGTAGCTCTGAATGCATTATTGTGCATTTTAAAAGATTTATGATAAGGTAAATATGGAACGGAACGAGTACTGGCTTTATGTCTCGATTACATAGAGTCAGAATTATTTTTCAGTCCTTGGTTGCTTTTGCTTGTGGTTTGCTTCAAGCATGCCGCACAGGCAGCGGGATTCTGGGATTTTATGTTAGCGAGATGTCTTGTTGATTTTGATGAAATACTGGCATAACATGTTGTCGTGATGAACCTGAATTTCATGGTGTAGCTCTGAATGCATTATTGTGCATTTTAAAAGATTTATGATAAGGTAAATATGGAACGGAACGAGTACTGGCTTTATGTCTCGATTACATAGAGTCACAATTATTTTTCAGTCCTTGGTTGCTTTTGCTTGTGGTTTGCTTCAAGCATGCAGCACAGGCAGCGGGATTCTGGGATTTTATGTTAGCGAGATGTCTTGTTGATTTTAATGAAATACTGGCATAACATGTTGTCGTGATGAACCTGAATTTCATGGTGTAGCTCTGAATGCATTATTGTGCATTTTAAAAGATTTGTGATATGGTAAATTTTGAACGAAGCGCTCGATCGATTTAGGACTCGATTATTGAACGTAGAAGTACACTTATTTTATACTGGCATAACATGTTGTCGTGATGAACCTGAATTTCATGGTGTAGCTCTGAATGCATTATTGTGCATTTTAAAAGATTTATGATAAGGTAAATCTGGAACGGAACGCGTACTGGATTTATGTCTCGATTACATAGAGTCAGAATTATTTTTCAGTCCTTGGTTGCTTTTGCTTGTGGTTTGCTTCAAGCATGCCGCACAGGCAGCGGGATTCTGGGATTTTATGTTAGCGAGATGTCTTGTTGATTTTGATGAAATACTGGCATAACATGTTGTCGTGATGAACCTGAATTTCATGGTGTAGCTCTGAATGCATTATTGTGCATTTTAAAAGATTTATGATAAGGTAAATCTGGAACGGAACGCGTACTGGATTTATGTCTCGATTACATAGAGTCACAATTATTTTTCAGTCCTTGGTTGCTTTTGCTTGTGCTTTGCTTCAAGCATGCCGCACAGGCAGCGGGATTCTGGGATTTTATGTTAGCGAGATGTCTTGTTGTCGCATAACTTCGTATAGCACATTATACGAAGTTATACGATCAAAATATAAGGATTGTAGTGTAATGTTTGCCACATTTTCCTATTTAAAGAGAATGGTATTAGATAAGCAAGTATAATAATAACATTCAAATGAAGAATGTTGGGATTTACTAATCCAACAAATTATTTAAAAAAGGTTACCAAGATATTAGGGAAAATGACTAGTGCATAATTTTATTAGCTATAAAATCAAAGTTTCCCTCAAAGAAGGATTAGCTTACATTCACAAAATAAACTTAAAAGGATCAATGCACATTTACAAAAAAGCTCATATTCAATCAATTTTACGGTACTAACTTTGAATTCAGTTAATTCCAAAGGATTAATAAACCAAAGAAGTATCATTTGTTATGCACAAAAATCAACTTAGAATTTAGTCAATCCTAAGGTGTAACTTAGAATTCTATCATTTCCAAGGTTCTCTACCAAGGAAAGGGACTACAAATGAGCCACAGGAATACACATAAATAAAAATGTGAGTGCATGTCAGGGCCAAATTGGTTTGCTCATATGATCTGCATGTAGAGATGTTGGATCCTAGCACTAACACTTGTGCCTCTCCTGCCAAATTGGAGGCATTGTTCTAGGTAGATCACATAGACAAGTCTCTCTCACAACGAGGAAAAAAGAAGAAATAAAAAATTTAGCACTAGGCTTTTTATCTTTGTAAAAATATTAGCATCTAGCCATAGCAAAATATTGTTAAATATTTTGCTTCATTTAACAACTTAGCCCATATTGATGGGGTAAAAGCACCAAAATGATGATGATTGACATTAGGTCCTCCATAGATTGTAAAAAAACACAAATAAAATGATGTGTTTGGTACAAGGAGGCTGATATAACAAAGAGTGGTTTAGGTAAGAGTAAGAAAGTTAGCCCATATTGATGGGATAAAAGCACCAAAATGATGATGATTAACATTAGGTCCTCCATAGATTGTAAAACAACACAAATAAAATGATGTGTTTGGTACAAGAAGGCCAATATAACAAGGAGTGGTTTAGGTAAGAGTAAGAAAAGGAAGGGGGATGATAAGGTGCTATATTTTGAATTATATAGGGTGAGCAAAATGATATTGAAAAAGTAAATGCATTATTGGTCCTTGGTTATGACAAAAGAAACAAAGTTTGTTAGAGCACAATGTCTAACTTTGATTGGTTAACCCATTATGAAGTGAAGGGTTTATTTAGTTCTAACTGGTAACCTAGTAAAGATAATCTTATGAAGATCTATTTTGGCCTAACAAAGATTTTTTTAAAATGACTTTAAAGAACTAGTACCACTTAGACCTTGTCAGTGATTCTTTTCAATAATTTTAAAGAATGGGTACCACTTAGCCCCTGAATTGTAAGTCAATATTTTCATTAAGATAATGTGAAAATCTTTGTTAGAGGGCTTGTTGAGAGATTTGTTGGTTGTAGAACTTGAAGGAGAATATGAAAAAATAATCAATGGAAAGATGAAATAAAACTATCCTTGGTGCTTCCTATGGGATGCATCAAAAGTAAGTTGCCTTAGCAATTTACTAAAGATGTGTTCAATTAGGTAAATAGTAGGTAACATATTTTTAAGTACTAAATTATATTTTGTAATCAAGTTACTAAAACACTGCTAATTTCGGCCTAACACTATGGAATGAGAACAACTCACAGCCTTTTGAGCTTTTGGGAGGCAAAAATTTGACTAAGGCATGGAACTCACGTTGGGCTTGTCACGTCGGGCTTGCCCTCAGTGTGAGCAACTCTAATGACTTCAAGATCAAGTCAAATATGGTTCGATCTAAGGATGCATGTCATCTTCATAAAGCCATTGTTGTCCACTTCAAGTTTCAGCATTCGGGAGTTTGGATTTTGGGCCAGATTGCACAAATTTTCTTAGTCACGCTGAGGTCACGTTTAGCTCATGCTGGCAACGTGAGTCTAGCATGAGTATTGATCACACCCAGCGTGAACAAACTCCAAGAGCCTCAAAACCGAGTCAAAATGGTTTAACTTTGAAGGTGCAAGTCATCCTCAAGGTCCATGGATGATTACTTCAAGTCCTAGCCTCCAGAATTCTAGACTTCAGGTCCAAAATCATAAAGACTTGGTTACTCATGCTTAGGTCACGCTGGGGTCACACTTAGCTCACGCTGGCAACGTGAGCCTAGTGTGAGCAACCAAAAGTGGGTCAAATCGAGGCACACCCAAGCTCAGTTTTCAACATGCAGTTCACTCTCAGGGTCAACCTCAGTCAGGCAATTGTTGCACTCAAAGAATAGGCTTTAAAGATCAAAAATTGGTGTGAAATGTATCATTTTCATCTTACTCACGTTGAGGTCACGTTTAGCTCACGCTGGCAGCGTGAGTCTAGCGTGAGTACTGATCATGCCCAGTCAAAAGCACGCCAAACACACGCTGAGGACATGCCAAGACAAAATAAACTCATGTTGGAAGATTTTGTGAAATAGAAATGCCTCAGACAGCCACAAACCCACTCACATCGGCATCCTGCAGCAATCAATCCATGGATCAAGAAGTTCCAAGCAAACCAGAATAAATTTCTCTTATTGTACACTATCATTATTATTGTAAATTTTCACCATTTGTGAGCTTGTCAAGATCTTACGCTCCAAATTGTATCTACTTCTATGTGTGTAAGCTAACTTGCGTAAGCCAATACACGCTGTAAGATACAGTACATTCAGTTGAGAACGTAACCTGCCTACGCATGTCCAATTCACATACAACTATCCATCAAACACCTGTCACACGATCCATTTCCCTCTCATCTCTCAGCCATTGATCTCATCCATGAATTTCGCACCCGAGCCTAGCCAAACCTTGTAAATATCTCATCCATTCACATAAACAAGGGTTGGCAATTTTCGAGGTTGACAACTTTGGGAGCATCGACTAGCAACCTTGGACGCTCGGGCGCATGTGACTCATAGCATCCAAGCACCTGTAAACACATCACCCTGCGCCTTAGCGCTTGACTTGATATCCACACACGCAACTACGCTTTGACTGGTGTACATCCTTGTTAAGCAGTTCAATACAATTCATTATTGCCTTCCATTACATTGTTTGCTCTATTTTGATCTATTTTACACTTTTGTATACGTCATCGTAGTTTTACGCTTTGTTTACACTTTGTACATCACCAATTATGGTAACCCCAGCGCAAGCCATAGCTTACGCTCGGGGAAGTCCTTGGTTGATTTGCGTGTAGACCATCCAAGGCACTCTGCCTTCGTTCTTTTTTTTTCAGGTTGCCCTCACATGAAGGCAGGGTCGGCTGTGTTTCTCCGGTAATCTTTTGACGTTTGTTTTTCCCTTCCAGCCTCACGGTGACGATTTCAGTCAGCACAGTAAATTGGCGCTAGAAGGAGGGTCAACTTGTTTACCATCCTGTTAAAATGTTAATCACGCTACCTTCTAAACGCTACACAGACCAGGCACTGAACTCAAGCTGAGCTTTCTCAAGTCCAGCTTGCTCAAGCCCACCCTAGTCTACTCACACTAAATTAATCGAGTGTACAACCTTGCAAAACTCTCATGTCACGACAAGCACTTCAAACTCTGCAATTGCATCATCAGAACCCAAACAACGTACACATGCTGCTTCATAGACAGCTTGCCAAGTAACGTTCCCACCACCATGATCGACCGATCATAGCGAGCTCCTCTCAGTACTTGCAACCTGCATCTTGCCTGGTACACACCCAGCTTGTTAAGCTAGCTCACTCATGCCCAGCTTGTCAAGCTAGCCCACTCACGCCCAGCTTGCCACGCTGGTTTACCCACGCCATTATGGAATCTTCCCAGATCAACATAGCAGCACTGCAGATCTCTGACTTTAGGGCAAGAACCTCAAACCCTGTGACTGCGATAGAACCCATAACTATCATTGAAGAGATAAACCCTCAAGGTTCAACTCGCCAGTCACTTAGGCTACAGGGCAAGGACCCTACTTATGCAATCCTCACACCAGAACAATATAACTTGAAGATTCAAGCAAACTTGACTATCGACCGCATAGAGAGAGAAGAAAAATGAAACTATGAGCTCATTTACAAGGGAGGTCATGAGTTCACCCCCTCAGTATTTGACACGATCCCCCTTTTCGAGCCCCATCATCAACTCATATCTCAGCTTCTCATGGCAAGGAATCAAACCTTACAGCCACCTCCGATAGAGCCTCAGAGTGGAGATGAGGAAGATGATTTTGTGGCCCAATATGAGCATGACAATTCATACCATACTGTCAGTCCTCATGCCCATACAAACCCATTATTCCAACCTTTGTAGGAAGAAAACATACTTCCTCCTTCATCCGCAAACACTCGAGCACTGGTTTCTCAACAGGAAGTACCCACTTCCATTCCCACCTTCTCCATGCCCAACATTCAATCTGATACGTCCATCTCCATCATACCTCCAGTCACCACGTTACCCTCTCTTCCGCAAGTATAGTCCCAACAACCCCCTCCTCAAACTAATGCAGGATCAATCTTCCAACCTCAAGTAATTAGGATGCCATCAGTTATACCAGCTTCCACATCCACCCACTACATACCACAAGTACAAACCCATGGAGCACCTCTGATTACTTTAGCCCAACACATTTGGGGTGTCACCTCACAACCTGTGGTTGGACAATGGGTTTCACCAGCTGTTCAGCAACACCAACCTACTCACTACAACGTATCACACACTGTAATTCCATCTTTGAATGTTGCTTCACCACAACAATGGACAATCCAATAGTGTCCCTTTTCAGAGACAATGCAACAATCAAACTACTACCAATCGCAATCTACTCAATCAGCTGGTCTGCCTACCACCCAAGAGTGGGCAGACAAAAAGAAAATGATGCACTCATTAATTGAGGAAATAAAGCGCCTTAAAGTTGTAAACATTGAGGAAGTCAAGATGCTGGACTTCTACCAAGATGATCCAATCAATCCTTCAGTTCCACCGTTATCCTTACCATCGGGAATCTCATTACCTCAATTAACCAAATATAATGGAGAGGGAGATTCAAATGCCCATCTGGTAACATTTTGACTAGAATGTCTATTGCTTCAAGCCTGGCCTCATGTAATTCTACATGTATTCGCTATGTCCTTGATAGGAAAAGCCTTAGACTAGTACCGAGCTTTACCTATTAACTTCATATCCTCTCTAGAGGATTTGTTACATCAATTCGTTACCTGTTTCAAATATAATTTAAATCCTAAAGCCACACTAGATAGTCTGATTTAGATTAAACAAGCACCGTTAGAGCCAGTACAAAAATTTATCCAAAGGTGGAGTGCAGCCCTGAATGAACTTCACGAGCCCATCCCTGAAACATACTTGCTTACCATCCTTAAGGCTACCGTGAATGACTTCATTAAATATAAACTTTATTATTTGAGTGTCTGTACTTTGAGTCAGGCATTTGCACAAATTTAAAACATAGAAGAGGCAGCGCAAGCAAGTAACGACCCAACTTACTTAGCCTTTAGGAGCCAACATATGAGGAAGGATAAGGATAAATCCAAAACGACGGTAGCAGTGGTGGCAGAGATAGCCCAACCTAAAAATTCAAGATAGAAAGGAAAACAACCCACTGCTCCAACTAGCCATGATAGAACAACATGTACGCCTACACCCGAAGCTTCCTCAACTAAAACCACAAACATGGGTCACACTCGTACATTTGAACGAAAAGGTCCTACCCAATACACACCCTTGCCTATGAAGCCTTCACAATTATTAGATCAACTTCTAAGGGCTGGGTTAATCAAACACAAAAAAATGTCCCCTGTGGCGTCCCAAAAACACAATCGATTCTATGAGTTGGCTAAAAACCCAGCTTTAGCAACAGTCGATGAGCCCCCCATTCTGAGAGGCTTTAGGTTGGATAGGTTTTGCGAATATCACCAATGGTGTGGGCACGGAACTGACTACTGTTTCACCTTAAAACAAGATGTACAATGCATGATTGATAGGGGTGAAATAGTATTTGACGAGGCAAACCCAGTAAAGCCCCAAAATCAACCCATGGGGGTCTACAAGGATCCTCTCAATACTAAGGACTCACCATATGTCATTAACACTATCCATGTGGATAATGGACAAGACATCCCTCAAAAACCTTTTGTAATTCATAGGCCCTGTAAAACTACATCTACCTCAACACCTCCCCAAACCCATTTTGTCATATGCATATTCCCTACACCATAAAAACCATTCATCGTTCGCATACCTCCTTCTGTCGTAGCAGCAACCATGCCATCAAAAACCTGACCCACTCCCTTTGTGATCCAGGTGCCAAAACACCTTGACATGCAACCCCCTATAGTTCCCCTACGACCCTTGCGAGAGCACCTTGCTAAGAGGCTGACAAGAGAGCGCCTAGAAAAAGAACATCACGAGCACGAATTGGGACCGTCGAAGCCTATACCGCTAAATGTTGTTCCTATGGTTCCGTCCACCATTGAGCCTAGCACAAGTCATCGAGACAAGGATACTGGCACTCTCAGTGTCCCAAACTCAACATCCCTAGTTACTAACAAAAGAATCCATCCACAAGAGATACGAATGCTAGGTCAAATGGACTAAGTCTCCACAGAGAAGAGCGTCCCAAGTGGTAAGGATCTAGCGAGTGCATTGACCCAAGTCACACAGGCCTTGAAACAAAAGAACACCTCCTTAAGCCTGTATGATCTAGTAATGACCTCACTGGTACATTGGGAAGCTCTCGTGCGTATGTTGACTTCGATTCCTGTTAGTGAGGACCTTCCCATAGATGAGCCATCCATTTATGCAGTACTATCCCCAAAACCTCAAGAATCGAGGCCCACATCCCTAGAATTTTGTGCCAATGATATTAAGCGAGATGAGAAAACTGGAGAGGTCACTATAGCCCCTATGTTCATAACAATACAAGTCAACCACTTTAAGATACGTAGGGTGCATGTCGATGATGGAGCAACAACAAATGTAGTACCCTTTATTGTCATCAAAAAACTGGGTCTTATAGAGCAAATACGGCCCACAACAACTTCTTTTTTAAAATCCTTTAGTGGTTCCTGTGTCTTGGTAAAAGGCACGGTTACCTTGGATTTCGTAGCAGGGGAGTAGTTCCCCACATCGGCTAAATTTGTAGTGGTTTATGAAATGCCGGGGTTTAATTTGATTCTTGGACGACCTTGGTTAGCTCAACTTAGAGTCGTATCCTCACCAATCTATCTAGAAATCCACCTACCTTACGAGGGCGATGAAATCATCATACACGGGGACACAACAACATCACTCACTTCCTTGCACTTGGGAAGGGATCAAGGGTCAGAGGTTGAGTTCTCTGAGCCTAAACAAGAAACCATCAGTGCACTTCAAGATATGAACCAATCGTTAACCCATGATCCTACTAGAATTGAGAAAGCAGTGGACGTCACAGACATAGGAGCCATTCCCGTTGACGTCTCTTGGTCGGAGCTACCTTTTGACATCTCCAGTGAAGGGGAAGGGGAGTATAAGATTGTACCTATATGCCCTACTCCTCATGTCAAACTACGAAGAATAAAAAAACAACTCAATAACTAGGGCAAACTATAAAGTGTCCAGAATGACGTTAAACTATCAATCGTCTAGTACGACATTAAACTGCCAGTAAACATCCGCAATGATGTTAAACTAGCCATAGTAAAAAATGGCTGGTTCCTTTTAGAGTTTCTTAAAATTATTATTGCTTTTGGCCCACTATGGCCTAAAACTAGTAATCCCTCTTTCCTTTTTTCAACATAGATGCAACGGTCCACCATGACTCTAAAATGATGTGCACGGCTCGAAATGGCCTTAAACTAGAGCTTAGTATGTTGCAAGTTTACAAACTCTCGTTACGTTATGTCAAATTTTCATTTACATGTTGTAAGTTGCAATTTCAATCCATGCATTCTTGTTACTTTTCTTTTTACAAATATTTGTGTTACATTTTGTTCTACATTTTGGCATCTCATTTTACATTTAGCTACATGCATATGTTCACAATATACCTGATAAAATAAGAAAAACTACAAAAATAAAGCGAAGAAAAAAATATTGAATGTCAACATGGCAATAGAATGCCAACACATTATGACACAATTAAATCCATATCATTACATATGTCCTCATGCATTTCCATTAGACATCAAAAATCAAAAACATTTGGTAGCTAAAGCTGGACTAACATTTAGCTCACACATCAGTACTAGGAGGGGGCTAGCCCCCAAAATCCTCCACATCATCTGCTTCTGCTCCATTGGGGCCAACTTCATCATTAATATGTCCCTATAATAAAACGAAAAAACAAACAAACAGGTGAGCATAATAAAGCAACTCATGAATACAAAACCTAGAAGAACAATAACACTAACACTAAAAACAATAAAATCATACAAAAGTAAGCACCATAATAAAATACTCACAGGTGAAGAGGGCCTTAGACTAGCCTCCAAGCATCACAAAATCTCCTCCTCAGGTACATTTGCCCAATCCTCCTCTAAGCCAAGGTCAATACCGACCAAGATTTTACCCTTGTCCACTGAGGTCCAAGCAGAATGCTCAAGAGAGAACATACCTATCGAAGCCTCGCCAGAAGTGGTAGTAATGGTTCTCTTAGGAGATCCCTCCACTTCAGTGCACTCGGAAAACCTATCGTAAGGAGGATGCAAGCCTAGTCCATCAATGAACATTTCCTTCCAATGATGTTCAATTGATTCCTCCTTTAACCACTTCTTGTACTGGTGTTTGTGATCCTTTTGATCTTGACACCACTTACGTACCTTGGCAGCAAAGGATTTTCAATCGTGGCATTTCCTATTTAGTAAATCCATTTGTGCCCTTTGTTCGGCTAAATCTCGTGTCACCTGAACTTTGCTGTTCAAAATTGTCTAGTAACATGCATAGGTGATCTCAGACGTGTGCCAAGTACTATCACCAGACAGCCTAGCAGCAGCAAAATCATAATGAGATTGAAGATCCCTTTTCTCTTCTCTCTCCTTCACCAATGTTTCCTTCAATGAGTGCACCTCATTCCATAGGTACTCAATTGAACACCTACAAGTCCAGAGCGACTTAGCATTTTGTACGATGCAACGAGAAACTGCATCATAAATATTTCTAGGTACTTGTTCAATATTTCTTGGTAATTTAGAGAGAGCATTAATATGAGCAGCTTCAGAAGGATCCCATTGAAGCTTGGCGCCTACAAGTATAAGTACTGCACACATGAATCAGCTGTAATTAACAACGAATGCAAAGAAGCACAATGAACCCAGATACTTAGCATGACACGTAACATACAGATACCTAGTTCTGGATGAGCTTGTTGTAGGCAAGCGACTACATCACTAACAATGCCCGTGATAAAGTCCATATTATTGGGCATTTCAGGCCATGGCCTTAACTGGTCAGTAGACATTGGACAAGCAGGGGAAGTCACCTTAATAGGGGCCTGAGACCCTAACACCTCTACTCGGGATGTATGTGCCTCAGAGACCTCAGCATTTACTTAGATGCTAGGAATAATCAGGATAATCAAAAGCAACACATAAAGGTTTAAAGGTGCAAAATGTGGATCAAGCTAAAGGAACAGACCAAAAAGCCCTTTGCTAGTCAGCTTGGGTGGATCACCAAGTTGCAAGGTCCCATCGACGAAATCATCGAAAACACCCCTCTCATCACTTGAATGCTTAAGTGCATCCAAAGCCTCAACAAGATTCGTCCCCATGATGCTTGCTACATCTTCCTCTTGCGAGACAGGGAGTTCCTCGATCGCTTCTTCCCTTTCTTTTTCTTCTTCCTCTGGCCCTACAATGACCACTTCAGGTTCAACCATTGGGGCTAAGGCTTCTCTTTCCCTCTTAGGGCTTTCTTCTGATAACACCAGTATTCTAGCATTAGTATGACATAGAATATACATACATTTAATAAACTTAAAAATTAAAATGTAATAAAAAATATAATAATAAAATACCTACCCTCCTCTAGCAATACAAAGCGAATCCTCTTCGCTCTTGGTGGTCTCACCTCTAGAGCAGGTTCCCTTGGGCGTTCAACTCTCTTTACCTTCGCCTTGGATCTCTCGATAGTCTCACGAATCATACGTTCAGCTCCTCTAAGAGATGTGTGTAGTCTAGGTGGTTCCAATCCCAAGCTATCACGGGACTGTTGAGAACGACTAGCTGCACCCCCAGTAGTAATGGACACTAACTCTTCAATGCCTTTGGGTGGGTCCTAAGATCTAGTAGTTTTAAAGAAGTGGCGAACCCAGCGACGAGATAGTTGTGAACGATCCCTCAATACATAATGGTTATCATCATAAACTACTAAAAACTCGGCAAACCTACGTAGATAACCTGTGAAGAAGGCGAATGTGAAATGGGACTTGGCATTAATGTTTGAGCATAATCTAAAAATCTCTCCACAAAGGCCAGACCTAAGAAATTGTGCCCAATTATAATGCATGCCTGTCTCTAGGACTGCATGTATGATACGTGCGGACTCAATCCCAATGTTTGTTCCTTGAGAAAGAGATTTAAGGAACGCTCGTGCCCGAAAGAGGGGGTACAGGAAGTTCACCTCCATTGTTTTGGTATCACTTTGCATAGCAAAACCTTTGGGACCCCAAGAAACACCTAAGCAATCTTCAAGCTCCTTTATGACTTGGCTTTCTTTAGTCACTTTCTCTATTGCCACCTGGGTGCCATCCATAGGCACGCCAAAGAGATTAGAAAGGAACTCAGCAGTCAAGTGGAAAGACACCTTGACTCCTCGAACCCACGTAGTAGGGTGAGAAGCATCATCGCTAAAATAATCAACAAAGGTAACCATTTTAGTTGCTGGAACATTAGGAGTCAGAGAAGTGAACAAGTCCATCAAACCTGCACGGGTAAGATGGTTGATGATTAACTTAGAGGCCTTCATCTGCAACCATTGTTGTAACTATTCTATCTCTCCATACTTCATAAGAAGAGTGGCCTTATTACGCGCTAATATGATAGTAACTTCATCATAGGAGATGGCTACTGTAGAAAAAACATAAAGTGAAAGGTTAAAAACATAGTAGATGATGATGCAACAAAGAGGAAATGGAGTCTAGAATGTAATCATATACCATCAGTAAATGGGGTAGGTAGATTAGGTGCAGGATCGACCCTATGAGGAAGAATTGGCCCATTGGGAAACCAATCCTCATGGAACCAACCATGAACTTAATAGCATTCAAAAGCCCTTGAGAATTGCCTAGGGTAGTCAACAATAGTAGCTCTTGTCTGGTCTAATACTGCAGCATGAAGAGTGGGGCTCGGCATGAATGTCTCCAATGCTGTGCATGTTAAGGCAAGCCCACCATTATCATCATGCATCCCATGCTCATCGAAACGAGGCTTGCATAGAAGAGGAATATTTATGCATAGATGATGAGACGCGATTTGCATAGGCCACGATATCGCATCCCATGTGATATTGCATCATCCCCTGCAATATCTCGTACGCGATATTATCCTCCGTCACCATATCTATAAATAAGAGGTAGCTCTCCCTTGTTTCCTTATCCTGGGCTAGAAGTAGGGAAACTCTGGTAATTTGATCACTCCAGAGATAGAATATTTTCTATGTGCCAGTAGTAGGAGTCCTAAAGTGAATGGATCTTTATTTGAGAAACATTGTACCTGAACACAAGTTGTGTATGACAATAAAGACGAACTTCTTGGATAAACCTTGCAGTGCATGAAATAGGAGTTTATTTAATGTTATTTACTACTTTCTCCTAGAATGCGGAATGAGTACAACTTGATTACGAGCATCTAAGGATGTGTATGGATAGTCAAGGAATCGGCTGCTCATCACAACGCGGTATGAGTAGGACTTGATTACGAGCATCTAAGTGTGACTACTTGGGTAACCTAGTGGCGTATCCAGGATTTGCGCTTGGTAATCCCAGTGGTAGTCATGCACCAAGATGTGTATGGTTAGTCAAGGAATCGGTTGCTCATCGCACTTAGGCTAGATTAGATTCTCTCAACCCTTTCCTCCTAGTTAAGTGGCTCAGTACGACCACTTCGAGCACATGCGTTACGCGTGGTGATCCCAGCAACGATTAGCATTTGGTAGNGGAAGACAACGAATGATTAACCCCAAGTGTTCCATGGGGCATGTAGGCACTTAGTTTATGGAGTTCGACCAGATCACGTGTGCTACACTCGTTTCGTATGGTTGAGTGTAGGGGTACCTCGCCACTCATCATTGGCGTCGTTGCTGGGGACTAAGTGTTTGTGCGTTGAATAGAACATAAAGGATATCACTCACATCATTGGGAGCCTGAACGAACCTTCGGGTTAATCAAGATAAAAATAATATAACGGTAATTAGCACACCAAATAAGACATCATGTCTTCTTCTTCTTCTCACAAGAGCACATCACCTAAGGATAATACAAAGAATAGTCGGCAATCAAAAACACATAACCTAAATCAGCCAATTCCTCAACAATATAGGATGGAATATACTCATGCCGATGAGTATATTCCCAATTTTACTTTTATCTTCCATCAAGATGAACAGATGCGCTAGAGAGATCTGCATGGTAACATAGTGTTACCCCCAGATCAGGCAGTCCCTAACATGCTTCTCCATGCTTGGGCATAGATTAGCATGACAAAATTTTATGCTGAATACATTATGGGCAATTTTGACATGAGGAATTACCATCCCATAGCTTTGCAATGGATGAGGGACTCAAGGCAGGAGAGTCAACATACACTGTTGAAGGGCAAAGAGGTCCCGCACGTCCTTAGTGAAACTAGAGATGGTTAACCCTTTATAACTGGTTCACTATCAAGAGATGTTCCCCCTCTTAATGAAGATGAGGAGGTTGGGTATCAGAACCTATGATCAACGATACATATCCCTGGTTCTGATGCCTGTGAACACCAACTTTTCATAGAAGGAACAACACATGACAAGGATGGGCACTTAGATCATCACCACGATTGGGGCCATAGCAGCTGAAGAGAAGGCAAGAAACATCGTCATGGTGATGGTTCCCCTTCTTCTTTCCCTTTTTTACATCACTCACCCTCTCTTTCCACATCTGGGTACAGCCATCATGAACACAATGGAGAGGATAAAGATAGAAAAAATGAGAGACCTCGACGAGAAAGTCAAGAGAGAGGACAAGGGCAAGGACGTAGGAAAAGTAGGGAACGATGAAGACATCACAAGCATCATGAAGAAGATGATCATGATGAGCCCCTACTTGCAAGCCGAAGTATGCTCGATATAACAGAGGCAGTTAGGATTCCAACAAGGCATTTAAAGGATAGTCGGATCAAACGCTTAGACATGAACAACATCCCACACTTTGAGGAGGATACAATGCTGATTTGCAGCATCATTTACAGACATTCCACGATGCCTGTGCCTTGCAAAATATAGAAAATGAGTGGAAAAAACTTAAGTTGTTCCCAAGGGCACTCATCAAGGAAGTAGAGAGTTGTGGTACTGGTCCTTAGAATCAAAAACCATTAGGAGGTGGAGTACGATGCTAGAACTCTTCAATGATAAGTATCAAATGTACTCCTGAGTGTCTAATTTGCGTAAGCAGATCCAAAGTTGGAAGCAGGGTACTCATGAACCCTTAGATGCTGCCATGGCCCGCTACTACACATTGTTACATCGTTGCCTGGGCCATGGTTATGCTCAGCGGGATCAACTTTGCCACATCATGGATGGGCTAAAGCATGAAACTAGAAGAATCCTTGGGACTTATGCCCAAGGGAGACTCTCACAACTTAGAGTCCATGAAGTACATCACTTATTGGAGCAAGTAGAAAAAGAAGAAGGTGAGCTATGAAAAAGGGAAAGTGCGAAAGAATACAACCGTGATCCCTCTCTTCGAAGGAAGGGAGTGAAATTTTGCGATTAAGAGGATGAGTCACCAATCGAAGAGTTGGTGAACAAGAAGATCTTCCCGCTTCAAAAACTCACAACAGAAATAGCGGCTAAGGTAGATGACGTATGGAGTTCCTTAGACTCTAAAATTAAAACTATCTTAAAAATTGTAAAAGAATCTAAGATAGAAAAAAGTAGTGACAAAGGTAAGACAAAGTGGAGAGATTTAGGCCCTGCACATAACAAGGGTAAGGGGAAAATCACTAACTCCGATGTGGTTGTGGACTTTGACACAAACGATGATAGTGGATGTGAGATATGCAATTATGATCATTCTAAGGGATGTTGTCCAATCATCTCACATCTACAGGAGTCTGGGGTGTATGCACTTAATCCAAAACTTAATCAATGGTAAACACCCTATATGTTACCTTATCCCCAAGGTAACCCAAGGTAATTCCACCAACCATTAACGTATTATCCAAGTGGAACTCCACCACAACCCATCGTNAGTACCCTTACCGGAAGCCTGATCCTTATGGATATTATGTGCAGCAGATGATTTCTCCAAGTGACTCTATGAGTCACACAACTCCCCACCATCACTACCAAGTTCGGGAGTACTTCAGAAGGACTCCTTCTCCTCCTGGAGACACTCCATACCCACACCATCCTCCAAATCCATCTGCACCTCTTCCACAAGTAGTTCCCATAACACCTCCTGCTCCAACAATGCAAGGGAAACTTCCTACTCAACCGCAGAAACGTCACGCTGCGAGAGCTGTAAATATTCAACCTGCTGCTAGTTCTAACAACTGTAAAAAGAGAAGACCCTTCTTCAAAATCAAAAGCCCAAACAAACTCTCACAACAACAAGCGGTTGAGCCCATGTACACTCCTCCACCATCTAACACTTTGTCGAACCCTTCAGTCCAACAGAGCTTAACACATACGGTTATGTTGACGCATACCATAACCGACTGGATTAAGGTAGGCCACCTTCCGAGGAAACTAACTGATCCTAGAAGTCCCTAATCTACCTTCAAGTCACCAAAAATGAACCACATAGGGCTCTTCTTGACTCAGGTTCCAGAGTCAACTTAATTTCATAAGAGATGTATCACACCTAGAACCTACCCCAACTTAAGAAGAGCAACGTTCAACTAGAGTTGGTAGACCAGTCCATCACCATTCCCTTGGGATTGGTGGAGAACATCATTACCACTGTGTGTGGTTGGTCTTACCCAGCTGATTTCTTGGTGATTGAAGTTAACAACAACGAAGGGGACTTCCAAATTATAATGGGAAGGGCATGGCTTAGTATAGTAGACGCATGCCTTAGGATCCGCGATCTTTCCTTGGAAATCTCTAAGATAAATATTTATTTAAAGATCGAGAAGAGGAAAGTTCCATGCATCACATATAGTGATTCATCGGGTGATGACATGGAGGAAATGCCTCCATGTAACAGGTGTGCCCTTGAAACTTTGAAACAAAGATGCCTGTATGTAGCAGCCACACAACAAGTAGTAGACACCCTGTGGTTGACAGCTACTCGAAAGAGCAAATAAATATGCATGGAATGAACTAAGGAGACAAACCATGCTAATAACGAAGGCATAGACACATTGGAATATGAGCGTCGCTAGCTTCCACCCCTTAATCTAAGATCATCAATTGGGAGAAGTTGGACACTTTGAAGAAATTCAAATAGAAGCTCATTATTTCAGATCTCTCCCTTTCCACTCAGTCATGGGGGAGATAGCCACCTATGCTAATCATATGGGTCCTNCTTAGTCATGGGGGAGATGGCCACCTATGCTAATCATATGGGTCCTTTAGTTCTTTTTACGTTTTTGTCTTACACATTCTTGTTTTACAAATTTCTTTAACTTTTCTTGTTTTTGTTTTACAACTTTTTTTAACTCTTCTTGTTTTTGTTTTACAACATCGTTATACCATTCCATTGTGTGTGTGTGTGTGTGTGTGATCCACCTTGTAAGTTTGTCACTCAATAAGTGTTCGGAATGATGGTATGAACTATTTTTATGTTGATTGCTAATGTTTGGTTTTTACCTTTAAGTCACAATGTTGATACTAAGGTATGTTTCTTTTGATATGACGAGCAATGAGTTCATCTCATCCATTCATCCACCAATTTCTATGGTCTCTCTCAGCTTGGAAATGTACAGTCCCCTTCTTATAAGAACTTTAACGAATCGGTGACTGGGCATTTCTCAAACTAAGGAAGGACTCAAGGATTGAAACGGGTGTGACTTCAAGGGAACTTGATGCTTTTGTGTTGGCCGTTCTCTTGGGTTCTTGGATGTTTTCTTTTTGAGTTTTCTCACTGTTCCAATGTTACCCCAATCATTGGAAGATGAGACAATAAAAATAAAAAGTCTTTGCATGGTGTGGTTCTCGCACATAAAAACACAAAACATAAAAAAAAAAAAAAACTAAGTGAGAATTCAAAGCACACCCCTTAGACAAAATAAACTTGGGCTACAAGCATTGGTTATGGAACCAAAAGTGTTCCCTCTAACTAAGGCCCTTCTCGCTTCCCATTCTCTCCTTTGTTTATGGTGGTGACTCTTGTGGAAGGCATCCTTGTTATCCAAGTGGATGGTTTAGCCGAATGCATTGATGCGAAGTCACTGGATGTGGTTGGTTTGAGGCTGAACTTGGAATGGGATTTGCTAAGTCACATTAATCATGAAACACACAAGGGGCTGTACACCACCTTGTTCTTGGGATTCCATTCCATCCTTTTCTCTCCACCCTTCTCTCCATTGCTGACCTCACTGCCAGTTGTATCATTAGTGTATATTTTGGTAGATGCATTGTTTTCTTTTTGGTAAATTCTTACGGTTAAGACTTTAAGTCTTGTTCCAAATGACATTCCTAGAGCCTACGAACTCTTTGAATGTGGGTTTTTCAGGGCATTAAGGGCATGAGCCTGCTTTGGGGAGGACCCACTGACATTGCTATTTGGAGCATTAGTTAACTTCTTTTCCTTAACATTTTGCAATTAATTTTATTTTGTTTTGTTCATTTCCATTTTAACATCCATTTCATCGATGCCATAGTTGTCCCTTTTTATCTGTCTTTCTTACTCCTTTTCTTTCTCCATTCTAATGCTACCGGAGGTTCGCGATTAGTCATGGGGGTACGGGGCCTGATTTTTTCAATTTTCTCTTAGCCCTGAATTTTTTCAATTTTTCCTAACCCCTACACCTTCGGTAGTCATCATTAATACATCCCCAGATCTGCAATTAGCCATACCACAACCTAGCCAATGGACCTACACCAAAGCAAGGTATTAATTACATGATGATTCATTTACCCTTACTAATATAAGATTGTGTTGTGTGTGCAGATGGCGATCATGCAATAACGGACCAAATCTAGAAGGAACACATGGAATGGAGCAGCGTTACAGTAGCTATGCAAGGAGCAAGATCGATGATGTGCTTACGGATGGACAATGAAAGGCACAATCTTGGCATTGGCAGCAGCAACACTTCTTCCTCTCTCTCTTTCTTAGCTGCCAAATGAGGCTTGATGTCAATGTAATAAGGTGTTTTCCCTTGTTGTCATGAACACCAATTTTGTCAAGTCTTGTAATGATGATCCGTTCACATGTCATCCCATTAGTTCCATTCCCCTCAATAATCCCATACCTTCCTAATATTTTGTAAGGAACTCGAGGATGAGTTTACATTCAGTCATGGGATTATGATGAGACGCGATTCGCATAGGCCACGATATCACGTCGCCCCCTATGATATTGCATTGTCCCCTGCAATATCGCGTATGCGATATCACGATCTGCCACCGTATCTATAAATAACAGGAGGCTCTCCCTTGTTTCCTCATCCTGGGCTAGAAGTAGGGAAACTCTAGTAGTTTGATCACTCTAGAGATAAAATATTTTCCATGTGCCCTCAGTAGGAGTCCTAAAGTGAACGGATCTTTATTCGAGCAAAATAGAACCTGAACACAAGTTGTGTATGGCAATAAAGAGGAACTTCCTGGATAAACCTTGCAGTGCATGGAATAGGATTTTATTTAATGTTATTTACTACTTTCTCCTAGAATGTGGCATGAGTATGACTTGATTACGAGCATCTAAGTGTGACTACTTGGTAACCTAGTGGCGTATCTAGGATCTACGCTTGGTAATCCCAGTGGTAGTCGTGCACCAAGATGTATACGGTTAGTCAAGGAATCAGCTGCTCATCGCACTTAGGGTAGATTAGATTCTCTCAATCCTTTTCTCCTAGTTAAGTGGCTTAGTATGACCACTTTGAGCATGTGCGTTACGTGTGGTGATCCCAGCAATGATTAACATTTGGTAGCTGTGGTTGCATTGGTTCAGGGTGTGTACGGTAAGTGGGAACGGATGCTGACGCTAGGTAATTTAGACTTAGTTCATTAGTTAGAGTTAGTTAGTTTCTCCAACCCTTCACATCGGTAGCATAAAAGATAAAACATAAAAGACCATAAAAATCATATACCTCAGACTTACTTAACCATACACCGTGACAACCACAAGTAAGTCTAGGAAGACAATGAATGATTAACCCCAAGTGTTCCATGGGGCGTGTAGGTACTTGGTCTGCGGAGTTTGACCGGATCACACCTGCTATGCTTGTTTCGTATGGTTGAGTGTAGGGGTACCTCGCCACTCATCAATAGACAATGATATAATTTTAAAAGAATCAAGAAATTAAACCAAAACACAAAAGAGCATAACTGTCCACTCTATACAGTGTCCCAGGTGGGTTTTGGAATAGAGTGTGAACATGGAAAGCCAGAAAAAGTGTGTTGTTGCTATTATAATGGCTATAAGTAGGCAGTTCCCATACATGAGTCAAGGAACTCACGCTGAGCTTGCCCTAATTTGCAAGATGAAAAACTTGCCCTTATCTGACCGTGCACGCCCAAAAGACAACAACCAAAAAATAAATACAGCAAGTCATAAACCCTAGTATAAATCTTGATGCCCAAAATGCAGTAAGAAAATACAACAAACGGTCTTGGATTTTCAATCCAACGTAGTAGAGAAACCCAAAAAAAAGTGCTGGAAATGCATTAAAAAATGACGACCATGAGAGACCACGCTGCGCTAACAAACACTATGCACGAAATACTGGACAAAGAAACAAGAAGAAACGAACCTGCGTAGAGTTCCATCCCAAGCTAGAATCCTAGCTTGAGGGAGATGCTGAAGTAGCTCTTCACTGTCCTCCATGAATGCTAGATTCGCTTGCCTCTTCCATTTGCCTCAACTTGGTTTCCCTTTGCCCTTCATTGCTGGTTTGCAAATCACGCTGCAACTTATGCTACAACTCACGCTACAACTCACACCAACGCTCACGCTGCGCTTTCTAGCTTGCTCATGCTCTCACATCCACAAACTCATGCTAGCACAAGTGACCTCGAGAACTTCAATACCCCTTTTTAACCCCTCACTTTATTTATTTATTTCATTTATATTTATATTTATATTTTTATATTTTTATGTGACTTACCATGTTCCATGATTAACTTTTGTTTTCATGTTATCATGTACATCATCTTTGTTTCATTCTTACATGGTATTTCTCTTTATTTTATTCTTGTGGAATAAGGACAAAATATTAAAGATAGCAAAAATAAAAAAAGGAAGGGAGGAGGGCAGAAATGTTAAAATAAAAAAAATGATAAAAATAAATAAATAAATAAAAATATATATTGGTGCGCATGAAAATCCATAAGACTATAAAATCCCATAAATTTATTTTTCACACGAAACATAACAATACTCCATACACTCATCCATAATACAAAATGACATGAATATTACCAGCCTGGTACAGCCTAAAACTGCCATGCATGGCTTGGTATGGCCTAAAACTCCCATGCACATCCTGGTATGGCCAAAAACTGCCATATGGTCCAGGTATGACACTAAACTACTGCTACGTTTTGCAATTTCGTTAGTACGTAGATTAATTACCTAATGCTCGTTTACATTTAACAACTCCTTCATTAAGTAAATGTCACTCAGTTTGCTCTAGGTTTAAATTGGCAGGAGTAAGCACATGGCCACCAAGAATATCTTTTCAGCATTGTCTCTCAGTGGACCACACGGGGAAATAAAAAGGACAATTAATCTAGAATCCTTGGATCTAGACCCATCTGCTTATACTAATTTAATAGCCTCCTCTCAGGAAACGTCGAGCTGGCCTAAAAATGTGGCTAAGACTTTAGATCTAGAGGCCGATAATATCATTGAAGATCCTCTTGTTAAAGTCCCCATTACTACACCTAATGATGAAACTAAAACATTGAAATTAAGTGCCCTACTAGACTCACAACTTGTGAATGACATCACTCGAGTACTGAAAGATAATATAAAAATATTTGCATGGTCATATAACGACATGCTTGTGTTGGACCCTCGAATTTTCCAACATAACATTATTCTTGATGCAAAATTCAAATCGGTGAAGCAAAAGGTATGAAAGGTTAGACCTGAAGTGGTGTTAGCAGTCCGTGAGGAAATCACAAAGCTCTACCAAGCCGATTTCATTCGAGCTGTTGATTATTTCGATTGGGTATCAAACATTGTCATAGTCCCTAAGAAGAATGGTAGTATACCCATATGCATTGAATTTCGTGATCTTAACACAGCCACTATAAAGGATGACTTCCCACTACCTAGTATCGATCAACTTGTTGACACAACTGCTAGGCATGCACTGTTATGATTTATGGATGGATTTTCAAGATACAATCAAATAAGAATCAACCTAAAACATCAACTCAATACAACCTTTATGACACCTTGGGGCAGATTCTGCTATATGATGATGCCGTTTGGTCTTAAAAATGCAGGTGCTACATATCAACGAGCAATGACATAAATGTTCAGTGATTACATGCTCAATTTGCTCAATGATTACATTGATGACATCACAGTTAATTCTAAAACAATCGAACAACATGCAAAAGATCTAGGCTTAGTGCTTAAACGTTGTCTCAAACATGACCTGAGACTCAATCCAAAGAAGTGTGTCTTTGGTGTCAAAATGGGCAAAAGGCTTAGCTTTGTAGTCTTTGAAGCAAGGATACGAGTATACCTTGATAAGGTTAAGACAATAATTAATATGCAACTACCAAAAAACCTTACTGAACTATGTGGTCTACAAGGTAGGTTGCAATTCATTAGACGCTTTTTCGCAAAGTTGACGNACCAAAAAACCTTACTGAACTATGTGGTCTACAAGGTAGGTTGCAATTCATTAGACGCTTTTTCGCAAAGTTGACGGATAAGTTGAAACCCATGCAACACCTACTACGAAAGAATGTGCATTTCCAATGGACTCAATAGTGCCAGGAAGCATTTGAGAACATTAAGCAAGGGCTAGTCCAACTGTCGATAGTTTATCCCCCACAGAGTGATAAACACTTCTACATCTACCTTGCAACCTCTGATTCTTCCGTTGCATCGATGCTTTGCGAAAAACGTAAAGATGGAATTGAGATCCCTGTTTATTACTTAAGCCACACTCTAATCACCTATGAACAACGATACAATGACGTGGAGAAATTATGCCTTGCCCTCATTTTTTCCTTGAAGAAATGGTGGCATTATCTCTTCCGTAATCAAGTCTATATCATTTGCAAGAATAATGTGCTTCGAGCCATTACTAACAACGTTTATGAGTTGAGTAGGATAGCTACATGGAAAGCAATGATTACAGAGTTTGACCTACACTATGTTGCTCAATCCTCCACAAAAGGTCAAGCAGTAGCTACATAATTGACGATCTCGCCAATACATGATCAAGCAACGATTAACCCCGAATTCCTTGACAAGAATGTTAATAGTATAGACACCATACCTCATAACTACGAGGTAATTTGTTATTTTGATGGAGCTTCAACTTCCCAAGGAGGATGTGCTACGGCCATTTTAACATACCCCTCTGGTGAAATCCAACCCTTTGCCTACCGATTAACCTTTACTTGTACCAATAACGTGGTGGAATACGAAGGTCTTCTTAGAGGTCTTCTGATAGCATTAACTTCGAGGATTGCACGTCTTGTAGTTCAAGGCGATTCACAGCTAGTCATTAATCAAGTCATGGAGGTTTACGCATGCAAGGCTCTCCATTTGCAACCATATTGTGATTTTACCAAACATCTGCTAAAGCAATTAGTAGACGTGGATATACAACATGTCCCTAGAAGCGAAAACACCATTGCCGATGCACTTGCTACACTAGCCCTAAACATGACACCTAAAATGTTCCATGCATTGCCTAGTTCTATAACAAATTGTGCCAAACCTATAACTGATGCTCTCGATGAAATGCCCATAGCATCTGTTAGCACAACACATGCAATAGAATGGTATGATGACATAAAAGAGTACCTTCTACAAGGTGAACCTTCGTGACATTTGACAAACGCTGAAAAGGATGCAGTTGAAAAACGCTCTAAGAAATATGCATTAATAGGAGACACAGTGTGTTGCAAAACCTATGAAGGCATTTTGTTGAGGTGCGTTAGTAACATCGACGGTCAAACGATTGTAGAACAAGTCCACGAAGGATTTTGTGGAGGACACATAGCACCCAAAGCAATGCTAACAAAGATTAGGCTCTTGGGCTACTACTGGCCACACATGGAGTATGATTGCTTTTCCAAGGTTAGGACATGTAACATTTGCCAAAGGCATGGTAACCTAATACATGTGCCATCTAACAAATTGCACACAACACAAGTCACATGGCCATTCCAAAGATGGGGATTAGAGATCATTGGGCTGATAACGCCATCATCTTCCGCAGGACATAGCTTCATTATCACTGCAACTGAATACTTCACAAAATGGGTGGAAGCTATTCCCCTTAGGAAGACCACTTCTAAGCTTGTTTGAACTTTCATATTAGAAAACATCATGACCTANGGAAGACCACTTCTAAGCATGTTTGCACTTTCATATTAGAAAACATCGTGACCTGTTTTGGTATTCCAATGACCATCATTACCGACAATGGACCACAGTCCAACAGTTCGGATACTAAAAGCTTTTGTGAAAGCCTGGGTATTAAACATGCATTTTCGTCACCTTACTACTCACAAAGCAATGGTCAAGCAGAGGCTACAAACAAAACTGTCATCATGGTGCTTAAAAAGATGCTAAATCAGAGCAAGAGGTGATGGCACGAAAAATTAGTCTATGCATTATGGGCATACAGAACGACACATCGAACACTTACAGGTAAAACTCCATATAGTCTTGTATACGGATCTGAAGCTATTTTCCCTTTGGAGTTATACGTTCCCTCATTGCAGATAGCTCTCTCAGGCCTCCTCGATGAAAGCCAAAGTAATGAATTGTGCATTGCTAACCTTGACTCAGAGGAAGAGGAACGTGTGCGAACGCTTGATCAGATCGAGTGGTACCAAAAACAACAATGGCAACAACACCAATACAATCTGCATAAGTGCCCGATTAAAGAAGGAGACCTAGTCCTTAAGGCTGCCCATGAACACTTAGATAAGTTCTCAGCTAACTGGGAAGGGCCTTAGTCACCAAGGTGTACAATAACGGAGCATTTAAACTTACTGACATGGATGGGAATGAGTTCGCTAATCCCACAAATCACCTGTACCTGAAATGGTACTATGTCTGATGAACTTGAGGTACATCACGGTCTTTGCATCATGACCTAAAACTGATACCATAGAATGGTCCTGGGGCTATGACTTGAAACTAGCACCATAGAGTGTCCCGACGTCATGACAGTAAATTGACACCACAAAGCTTTGTCCGGTATGACACTAAATTGCCACATTTGTCCACCATGACGTAAAACTAGCATGTAGAGTCCACTAACACTATAAACTGGTTTACCTCTGCACAGTTTGCTACAACTATAAACTAGCACTGCACCATCTGCTATGACACTAAACTGGCACCGTCTAGAGGGTTATGACGTGAAACTAACCTGCAATAGTCTGCTAAGACTATAAACTAGCAACATCATTGACGACCAAACAATACTTAAAAAGATATGTTGTTGTAATTGGCTGTACGTGATCCACAAAGACTTATTGCATAATTTGTCTCATGAACCCTAATGAAGTTGATGCTATTCATGATTCTGTCTGTTTTGAAATTGCACATGATGGCTCCATCTCCTTGGTTTTATTCAAGTTTAAAGTTCTTAGTTAACAAAATCATTTGTGGTTTTCTTGTCTTCTTGGAGTTGTGTTTGCAGGATGACATGCCTAAGGTGTTCATGCATAGATGCACTTCATCATGAAGACAATGTATCACATTCTTCCTGATGCACACAACTGGGTTAATCAATCCGTTCATAAGTACATTCCCAACTCTTGATACATCCCTATTCCCCATCATTCCCACCTTATCCTATTCAATTACAGCCCCTTGATACATTCTACTTATCCCAAAGCTCTTGATACATTGTTGCAGATTGTGATTCTCTAAGCATTTGCAACGCAAAACACAGTACACGACACATGATACAAATGCAAGCACATGGGCATGAGTAAAGCATTGAAAGAAAGCTCTTCCAAAATAAAAAAAAAAGTCATGGAGAAGGTCTTCATAACCCTGTTGACGTCATAGACCAAAGACCATTGGCTCTTCTCATACAAGCCCTAGGTAGGAAGGCAATAATTATCTTGGAAAAATAGTTACACTCGTGTTTCAAATGATCATGTTGCACATTATCGCGTGGCTTTGGCTATTTACAACGAGCTCCCTTAAACACTCTTCAAGAGTCCCGTTTCTCCAAAGAACGTACTCCCTATGTCTTGGTTCTGAGTCTGCTAAACACTGGCTACTAACAAGGACTAAAACATGACTTGTTCATGTGAGAGCATTCCTCTCCCACAATTCCAATAGCAATTATAACCCTTGATCAACTCTTATTCCTCCTAGTTACAACCAATCTCCTTGTATCTTGAAACTGCATTTCCCTAATCTCATGTACTTTTGAACACGGTGCGATGACGTCCAGCCAGGGGCCAACGGATAATGCTTGGTACTTGGTTAATTGTGGTGTTTTGTACTTCTTTGTCGATGCATCTCGGGTGAATTTCTCTAGACATCAACAAAGAGGGGCCAATGAAACATTGCTAATTTCAACCTAACACTATGGAACGAGAACAACTCAGAGCCTTTTGAGCTTTTGGGAGGCAAAAATTTGACTAAGGCATGGAACTCATGCTGGGCTTGTCATGCCAGGCTTGCCCTCAGCGTGAGCAACTCTAATGACTTCAAGATCAAGTCAAAGATGGTTCGATCTGAGGGTGCAAGTCATCTTCATAATGCCATTGTTGTCCACTTCAACTTTGAGCATTCGGGAGTTTAGATTTCGAGCCATATTGCACAAATTTTCTTAGTCACGCTGAGGTCATGCTCAGGTCACATTTAGCTCACACTGGTAGCATGAGTCTAGCATGAAAACTGATCATGCCTAGCATGAACAAACTCCAAGAGCCTTAAAATCGAGTCAAAATGGTTTGACTTCGAAGGTACAAGTCATCCACAAGATCCATTGATGATTACTTCAAGTCCTAGCCTCCAGAATTCCAGAATTTAGGTCCAAAGTCACAAAGATTTTGTTACTCATGCTCAGGTCATGCTGGGGTCATGCTCAGCTCACGCTGGTAGCGTGAGCTACCAAAAGTGGCTCAAATCGAGGCACACCCAAGCTCAGTTTTCAACATGCAGTTCACTCTCAGGGTCAACCATAGTCAAGCAATTGTTGCACTCAAAGAACAGGCTTCAAAGATCAAAAATTGGTGTGAAATGTATCATTTTCATCTTACTCATGTTGAGGTCATGTTTAGCTCACGCTGGCAGCATGAGTCCAGCGTGAGTACTGATCATGCCCAGTCAAAAGCACGCCAAACACATGCTGAGGACATGCCAAGACAAAATAAACTCACACTGGAAGATTTTGTGAAATAGAAATGCCTTAGACAGTCACAAAACCACTCACATCGGCATCCTGCAATAGTCAATCCATGGATCGAGAAGTTCCAAGCGAAGTAGAGTCAATTTCTCTTGTTGTACACAATCATTTTTATTGTAAATTTTCACCATTTGTGAGCTTGTCAAGATCTTACGCTCCAAATTGTATCTGCTTCTAGGGGCGTAAGCTAGCTTACGTAAGCCAATACATGCTGTAAGGTACATTTCATCCAGTCGAGAACGGAGCCTGCCTATGCACGTCGAATTCACATATAGCTATCCATCAAAGACCTATCATATAATCTGTTTCCTTGTCATCTCTTAGTCATTGATCTCATCCATGAATTTCACACCTGAGCCTAGCCAAACATTATAAATACCTTGTCCATTCACATAAACAAGGGTTGGCAATTTTGGAGGTTGACGGCTTTGGGAGCATCGACTAGCAACCTTGGACGCTCGGGTGCACGTGACTCCTAGCATCTAAGCACCTGTAAACACATCACCCTGGGGCTTAGCGCTTAACTTGCCATTCACACATGCAACTACGCTTTGACCGGTGCACATCCTTGTTAAGCAATGCAATACATTTCATTATTGCCTTCCATTACATTGTTTGCTTTATTTTGGTCTATTTTACACTTTTGTATACGTCGTTGTAGTTTTACGCTTTATTTACACTTTGTACATCACTAGTTACGATAACCCTAGTGTAAGCCATAGCTTACGCTCGGGGAAGTCCTTGGTTGATTTGCGTGTAGACCATCCAAGGCACTCTACCTTCATTCTTTTTTTCTACCTTACCCTCACATGAAGGTAGGGTTGGCTGTGTTTCTCCGGTAATCTTTCAACATTTGTTTTTCCCTTCCAGTCTCACACCGACGATTTCAGTAAGCATAGTTACAGTATCCATAATTTTCTATAAGAGTCAAACAAGCACTCTGATACAAGATTACTAGTCATTGTGCAACAGACCAAACCTTACCATGAATCTAGAACGGTCAATGTACATAATACCTCAGAGAAGGGATGACCCCGTTCATTATCTTGGATCTCCCCTTTCCAACTCAGTCATGGGGGAGATGGCCACCTCTGCTGATCATTTGAGACCCTCAGTTCCTTTTAAGTTTTTTTTTTACAAATTTCTTTAACTTTTCTTGTTTTTTTTTTGCAACACCATTTATACTCTTTCATTTCGTTGTGTGTTGTTGCTTATTTTGTTAGGTTTGTCATCTAATAAGTGCTCTTGATGGTGGTATGAACTGTATTCCATTGATTGCTAATGTTTGGTTTTTACCTTTGAGTTATAATGTTGATACTAAGGTATGGTTATTTTGATATAACAGGAAATGAGTCCACATCATCCATGCATCCATAAATTTCTATGGTCTCTCTTGGCTTGGAATTGTACAGTCTCCTTCTTAATAATAGAATTATCAACGAATCAGTAACTGGGCATTTCTCAAACTAAGGAAGGACTAAAGGATTGAAAAGGGTGTGACTTCAAGGGGATTTGATGCATTTGTGTTGGCCATTCTCTTGGGGTGCTTGGATGTTTTCTTCTTGGGGTTTCCTTACCATTCCGACATTGCTCCATTATCAGGAAGTTGAGCTAATAAAAATAATAAGTCTTTGCATGGTGTCGTTCTCATGCAAAAAAAAAAAAAAAAATAGTGTGAATTCAAAGCACACTCCTTAGACAAAATAACCCCCTGGGCTACAAGCACTGGTTATGGAACTAAACAAATATATTTCCTCTAACTAAGGCACACTCTCTCGCTCCCTACTTTTCCTTTTTTCATTTCCTCGAAATGGTGGTGACTCTTTGGCAAAAGCATTCTTGCTACTTCAAGTGGATGGATTGGCTAAGTGTATTAATAGGAAGTCACTGGATGTGGATTGTTTAAGGCTGGATTTGGAATGAGATCTACTAAGTCACATTAACCATAACTACACAAGGGGCTGTACACCACCTTGTTCTTAGGACTCCATTCCATTCTCTTCTCCTCATCATTCTTTCTTCATTTTTCCACCTCATTGCTAGTTGTATCAATAGTCTATATTTTGGTTGATGCATTGTTTTCTTTTTGGTAAATTCTTGTGGTTAGGACTTTAACTCTTGCTTCCAAAGGACATTTCTAGAGCCTATGGACTCTTTGAAAGTGGGATTGTTAGGGCATTAAGGGCATGAGCTTGATTTGGGGAGGACCCACTAGCATTCCTATTTGGTGCATCAGTTAACTTCTTTCCCTTAAACATTTTTGCAATTAACATTTATTTTATTCATTTCCACCTTTGACATCCATTTTATTGGCGTTTCCATTGTTTCTTTTTCTCCATCTTTCTTATTCCTTTTATTTTTATTTTTCCATTCTATCGCTATCAGAGGATCGCTCTTAGTCATGGGGGTCTTGGTCTAATTTTTTTAATTTTCTTCTAACCCCTACACCTTACACCTTCAGTAGTCACCAGTGTTATATCTCTAGAATTTGTATTAGCCATATCACAACTCAGCCAATAGACAGTACACTGAAGCAAGGTATCGATTGCATTGTGATTTATTTATCCTTGCTAATATGAGACTATGTTGTGTGTGCAGATGGCAATCATACAACAATGGACTGGTACTAAAGGAAATACTTAGGATGGACTGGTGCTGGAACAGTTATGCAAGGAACAAGATTGATGGTGTGGTTATGGATGGACAATGGAAGGTGCAATTTTGGCATCGGTAGCAACACATCATCTTCTTTTTCTTCTCTCTTTCTCTCTCTTCTCTCTCAGCTGCCAAATAAGGCCTGATGTCAAATGTGTATAGTATTCACTCTTGTGGCCATGAACACTAATATTGTCATGTATTGTAATGATGATCCATTCACGTGTCACCCCATTCACCATTAGTGTCATTCAAGTCAATAATCCCATACCTTCCCAATATTTTGTAAGAAACTTGAGGACGAGTTTTCATTCAGTCATGGGGGTATGATGAGCCGCAATATCGCATCGACCCAGCTTCCCTTGTTTTGGGAAGTTAGACTTAGACCCTTAGCCAAACTATATCAGTTTACCATTCCAGAGTTAGAATAATTTCCATGTGCCCACAGTAGGAGTCTTAAAGTGAATGGATATTTATTCGAGCAAATTGTACTTGAGCACACATTTGTGTACGACAATAAAGACAAAATTTGCGATAAACCTTGCAACATATGGAATAAGCTAAATAGTAATTAATTATGTTAAATGTTTAAATGCTTTCTTAGTTAATTAATCTCTCTCTCAACCCTTGACTCTCCTAGTTAAGTACACTCAGTACGACCGCTTTGAGCATGTGTGTAGCACTTGGTAACCTAGTAACAATTAGCGTTTGGTAATCCTAGCAGCGTTACACTGGTTCAGGATGTGTGCGGCAAGTGGAAACGGATACTGGTGTTAGGAACGATTAAACTTAGTTAGTGAATAGTTAATGAAAGTAGGTCACTTAGTTCTCTTCACCTTTCCCTATTAGCGTAAAGAAATTAAAAAGATAAAAGCTATAAAAATCACATAACTCCACCTTACTTAACCATACAACCATGACAATACAAGTAAGTTTGGGAAGACAACGATTGATTAACCTTAAGTGTTCCATTAAGGCACGTAAGCACTTAGTTCTTGGAGTTTGACCGGATCGCGTGTGAAATGCTCGTATTCGTATGGTTGAATGTAGGGGTATCTCACCACTCATCACCCACTCTTCTCCTCTTGTGTAGTACTTGTCAACCATCTAGTAGGGGAAGTATAAAGGCTTCCCATTTAGTTTTATACTAACTTTAGTTAATTACAGGTGGAAGCTGTAGGAGCATAAACAAGCACAGAGAGGAAGAGTAGAGGAGGGGAAAATTTTCAAGGCTTTGTTAATGTATATTTTCATGTACAATAGTATGGACTATTTATAATTGTATGGAACTCTCTGTACTCTTATATATGTGATGATGATGTTTATGTGTTTTGTGGTGAGAATAGTGTATGTAGAGACATGCAGTTTCTAAATCGAAAATTATGTTTAGTTTTGGTTTGGCATGGATTTTGTGCAGTTTGACCTTCCTTAATATAACGTATTTCTATAAATCATTTGTTTTAGTTATCATGCTTCTATTATGGTATTACTAGTGATCCTAGGCATCACCCTACCCTTGTTAAGTGCGGTAGGTCAAGGTGTTACACTTAACCAAAGAGACCCTCCTCATGTGGGATAACCTACAAAAATGTGGATATGAAGGACGTGATCTCTGATAAGTAGTTGGATATTCCAACACTCCATCATATAAGTCACGAGTGTACACGTGCAACTTGATCGTAATTCATGGATGGCCAATGTAGATTCACTAGTAGTTGAGATTCAGTTCATGATCATTATCTTCTTGGTTTTAGTTAGTGAAGTGCAAGTTATATGGTTTAACTCTTGGTAAGGCATATGATAGGTTGATTTTGTAGACTTAAAATAAGATTAAATATAAACATGGTTGAAATAGAGTAATAAAATCTAAGTGTAATGCAAGTAAAGAAACTATTCTAGCCTATAGGTAATAAGTATTCATTCCTAGTTTAACATTCATGTTTTGGGCTTATGCAACTATCACTGGGGTTACGAAGTGTTATGCTACTAGGTGAACTAAGTAATAACACTATTGGGATTACTAAATGATTACACCATATGTTCAAAATTAGTCATACTGATATTGCGGTACTAAGGAACAATGAAAAAGTAAAGTACTTGGAAATTGTAAATAACTTAATCAAAGTAAACACATTGAATTGTAAAAATTATACCAAGTAAGAAGTGGACTAAGTGAGAGTAAAGTAAACTAAGTGGAATGTTGCAATGGTGAGGAACAATCTCAATCTTTATCGATCATGAACTATGTCCAAGAACAATTCACTCGAACAAAGATTTTGTACAATTGCTTAAGACCACACTATGGGTATTTACTATATCACTAAGTGTAAATCAAGAAAACAACTTGCAAGAATTTGCTTAAGTGTTGAACCAAAGTTGGTTGTTTGACACGACGGTGGGTTGGTATATATAGTGAGGACTAGGAACCACTATATCATATCTATGATGACATAAGAAGAGCTACAACATTGTAGATAAGATATTGCTTCATCGACTTATAATGATTTTATCAACCTCTATGTGCTTTGCCACTTTGCGGCTAAGAATATATCACATTTGTTTTATCCTTGCAATATATGATCATCCTTAGTCATAATATTCAAAATCCTCTACATGTAAATGCAAATCTAAAGCATTTTCTCCATGCATATTTGTTATAAGGAGGCCATTACTTGGCAACATGGCACATGGTTTTACAGTGGATGTTGTGACACTATCACACATGATTCTATGTTGGGTGTTGTGCGCTACTAAAATGACATTCTATTTAATGCTACCACCTACCTTCTCACTACACACCTTGCCTTATAAATCCTCTCCTCTTCTCCATATTGGAGTCATTTTCTCTATAGTGATTTTCTTTGCACTGAATCGCATTGCTTGCTCCAAATGGCTCACTAGAAAATCCATTGGGAGTTGCTTGATGCAATCAATGTCCACTCATTTGTAGCTTTAGAGACATTTAGTTAGCGAGGAAAGAGCATTCTTTTCATTTTATTCATATTTCTACTTATGGTTATAGCCTCTACTACCATCACTACTTAGCATGACAATTACTTTTTCATGGGAAAAATTAGGGTTTTAGCCAAGGAGGAGGACATTGCCTATGTCATGGGCTTGTTGCTTCCTAATGAAATAATCCTAAAGAGTATGCCTATTGGCTTTGAAGTTGCCAATAGATTTTGTGGTGATGATCCACACTTGAAATCCCACAAGGATAGGTACAATGTGGTTGAGTAGTAGGAACCTAAGAACTCGGCCACCTATGTCATCTATGAATATGTGTTTTGTTACTTAGGCTAATTGGGGGGCACTTCCATGTTTTTTAGAGACTGTGCAATGGTTTGATTCTCAACATGTCCACTTTCTTCATTGATGCACTTGATCATGTCATCACTCATGCAAATGCTACCTTGCTCTCAATTTGTAAGCATGAGGGCCTTCTTAAGGCCTTGGCTAAAGAATAGAGGGTCCTTGATGAGGTTGATCACACCTTGTTTCTTTATCACATTAATTATTTGCTATGCATCTTTACCCACTCTAGGTTTAGCAATAAGTGGTATTTTTTGTTTGACACTAGCATTCCATCATTAGGATAGGTTAAGAAGCATGTCACTAAGTCTTCCCAAGCCCCTGATGAGTGGCGAGGTACCCCTACACTGAACCATATGAATATGAGTGTTCTCATGTGTGATCTGGTCAAACTCCGTAGACGGACTAGTTGTGGAACCTAGACAGTTATCCTTAGGTCGCAGTTCACTGTCTTCCCACCTGAACTAGTATTATATTTGTCACATATGGTTTAGTCTAGAGTGAGGTGTATGATGTGTTCCTAATCTAACGCTACTCCTGAATGCAATGGAAAGTAATATTATCTAAGCTAAGAGAGAAGGGTAAGAGAATCTAATCTAGCCTAAGTGCGATAAGCATCTGTTCCTTGATCATCCGTACACATCTTGGACTTCGTGCATGACTACCACTAGGATTACCAAGTGTAGATCCTAGGTACGCCATTGGGTTACCAAGTGGTCACACTTAAATGCTCGTAATGAAGTCGTACTCATTCCATGGTTTAACATGAGTTTAAGGGTGAGAGAGACTAATTAGGAAAGTAGTGAATAACAAATAAATAAATAAATAAACAAACAAAGTGAATGCTGCAATGATGAAGTAATCTCGATCTTTATTGCCGGTCATGTGCGTGTCCAAGTACGTCACACTCGAATAAAGGATGCTGTACAATTACATTCGCCACACTGTGGGCAAACACTAGAAAATAATCTATCTCTGGAGGGATCAAACTGCTAGAGCTTCGCTACAATTTAACCTATTGTTATCAAATAAGGGAGAGCCGCCTCTTATTTATAGACATTGTGGTGGACTATGATATCGTGTACTCGATATTGCAGGGGAAGACGTGATATCACGTACATGATATCGCAGCCCATGCGATATCATGTCCCATCATACCCTCACAATTGAATAAAAACTTATCCTCGAGTTACAGTGATTACACAGTGGATAGGTATGGGATTATTGATGAAAAAAGAAATGGGACAATGCCATAGTGTGGGAAGAAGAAAAAACAAAGACACAACACACAAAATGTGCTACAACTACAAAAATTTTGGAACTCATGTAGTTCCTGGTGGTGGTGGCTCCTTCATTGGTGCCTTTCCTTTGTCTTATGCTCTAGGTTTTGAGGCTTAACGGCATTGAAGTATGGCCTGGAGCTTCTCCTCTTCAGTCCGAGGATCTTGTGCTATCCATGCTAGTGTTCCAATGTTTTATGGAGTCAGCACTTCCCACAGACAGGGTAGTTGTGAAAACATCTAGTTGGCCTTGATATACCAAGCCGCGAACACCCGTCGTTCCTCCTTATAGGCTCTGGCTTTGTTCTTGTATTCATGAAGATCCATTAGCCATCGAACAAAAAGTACATTGAAGGATTCTTTGATGTGGTCTGCGACCACATCTGCAGCTCCCGTGGCATTCTGGTGTTGCATGACCACCACAGTGGCCCCTTCATCAGTCTCTAACTGCACTTGGAAAGATGCTGTGTTTCCTGAGATATGTTGTGACCATCTACTATCCACTCCTCCATTTTGAATGGAGACTTCACCCCTTGTGCGATCCAATGAAATAGTAGGCTACTTGGCATCATCGATGATGCTAAAGAGGTTTGCGTCATCACGTCTTCCCCAACTGACCGTCTCAGCAATGGTCCTTAGATAGCTCATCGACGGTTTGTAGTCTTGCGACGGTGGCGGCTGATCCTAGCTTGTGCTAGGCCCTGCTTCTTGTTGTTGGTTGGGACTCATGGTTGGAGGTTGACTGGGTCCAGCCATATGTTCTTCTTCTTGTTCTAGTCTTAGCTCTTCGCCAATGCTTTTTTTTGGAGCTAGCGCCTTCAGAAATTCAGCATATGAAGCAGTTTGGGCTTTCGGAGGACATCATTGGTGTATCCCAAAATACCAACACATCAGCAAAGCTTTTTGATAAGAGAGGGAAAAGCCAGCGCCATCTTCCCTTTCTTCGGTTCTTCGAACTACCTCAAGATCTCCGTCAAATATAGATGAGGTAGGTTAGCGTTAACCTTTCCCATCAACACTGCACATCCTCTAGCCGCATACATCGATATTCTTTTTAGGCCCTTTGTGGAAAAGAGGTGATATTTTCCTATTTTGAAGTAAACTCTCTCTTCCGTCGTCGATTCACCAAAAGCTTTGTCTTTGCCATAAGCCTTCTCCAACCAATCCCTAGGGCCCTGTATTTAGAAGGTTTAACACTTCTGAAATTTCCTGTGTAGAGAAGTCAACTATCACACCACAAATATTAATAGTGGTGCCTTGCTCCCTATTATGTCAAAACTGGTACATTTCTCCTAGGTACTAGGCACCGCTTTCAGAGAGGATAGGCCAAAAGGGAGATCCTTTGAGATGATCGCTAATGACCTTAGGAGTGAACTCTATGAATGATTCAAAATTCAACTCCATAATCACCGCAGCGAATGTGGACTTCTCATGGATAGCTTTGAACACAATCTTGGGGCAACGTGAGTTGTTGTCCTAGTTCAGGCATTGCAGAAGCTCCTCCTTGTTCCTACCTGGACCATCCGGCAAGAGGTTCGTCTTGATGGATGCTAAATGATTGCTACTCTTGTTCTGTATGTTACCCGATAGGTCTTTATCTTCCACCTCTCCAAGCTCATTTGCTTCCACATTGGGTAGGACCTTCCTGCTGTCCACGTTTCAGGGCCATCTGCAATCACATGGGCCAAGCCTTAGTAAGGTCATTTTTGAAGTTAAGTTATACCTTACTGCTTGCCTTAATTGATGATCATATGTTACCACATGTGAAAGTGCCCGAAAGTTTGTAATAATGAGTCCTGTGACTTAGGTGGTTTCCATTTTAGTTTCTTGATATACCTAGGTGATGAGTGGCGAGGTACCCCTACACTCAACCATACGAATACGAGCATGCACGCGCGATCCGGTCGAACTTCGCAGACTAAATGCCTTAACACCACAAGAAACACTTGGGGTTAATCGTTCGTTGTCTTCCCAGGCTTGCTTGTAAGTGTCACGGTGTATGGTTAAGCAAGTCTGAGGTATGTGATTTTTTTGGTA
>MNCI01008342.1:723-11179 GCA_015680685.1 Gnetum montanum | reverse complement strand
AGTGTGAGGGGGTCTACGTGTTCGGGCCGGGGTGAGTGTGTGCAGGGAGGGCGGGGGAGGGGGCCTTGGGGGGGGGCCGTGGGCATGTGTGAGGGGGTGTGGGGGGTGGGTGGTTGGGTGGAGGGCGTAGTTGTCCCTTATGGCCCCTGGTGACCCAGTTGCCTTCCTCGAAAAGCTGGCGGGCTGGGTTATTCGAGCGGGGCTTGCGAAATCGACAATCAGCCTCGCGATGGCCCGGCTTACCACAACACCCGCATCCGTCTGGCTGGTCCGTTCGGGGGGCCATGTTATACAGCGTATGGTCCCTAGGATCCATGTTTTCATAGGTAACTCAGAGGGATTCCTCCCCCCCTCGGAGTTCCAAGACAACCTCCCGGACGAGGTCGGTCGCCGCCAAGGTTTGCCAGACACAGAATCGGGCGAAGCTCATCCACTCCAGCGACCCCGTGACTCGGTCGAAGGCGATGAACTCATCGAAATGCCCCGCCACCTCCTGCAAGAACTCAAGGTTCCATAATTCCCATAGAATTCCAGCCACCTGGATCCAGACCGGGGCACGAGTAAACAGATCGGGTTCTCTGTGGGCACCGGGGTGCCAGGGGGTCAAAGCGAGACCACATGCACCATAGAACCAAGGCCCCCTGAGAAGAATGGATTCGTGGGCCTGCAAGGAGGGGAGGACAAAGAGGAGCAGATCCTCCGATAGGCTCCGGACAGTAACGTCCTCAATTTTCCACTACTCCTTGACCTAGCGGCGTATCAGGTCAAGCCGAGGACGGCTCCCTTAGGAGATGAAGCGGCCGATGAGGCTCCGTTCCATGGTACAAACGCCTTCGGTAGGGGGATGGCAAATGCTAAGGCGTAGGGTGTTGTCAGAACAGGAATGAGCTGCGATGGTGCCCCCAGTCGTCGGTGTCGCAGTCGCCATAGTCGCTGCCGTAGTTGCAGCGTCTACCGACGTCACCGTGACCGTGGTTGACGTCGTCGTGGTTATTGCAGCTGCCGGGGTTGCTGTCGTGGTTGTGGCAGTGGTTGCTGCAGCCGCCGGGGTTACCGCTACTGTGGTTGCTGCCGCAGTTGCTGCAGCCGTGGTAGCCGCTGCCGTGGTTGTTGTTGCCATGGTAGCCGCTGCCGTGGTTGCTGCTGTGGTTTAGGGTTGGGGGGGGTGGAGGGCAAACTTTTTAAGCCTGCATTGTTTTGATTTTCAAAAATTTCTATTTCACTCGGGCTCTACTTATGTAATTTTGACTCGTTTTTCTAGATATGATAATTGTGAAATGTCTGAAATTTTGGAGTATGAGAAAATGAATTATTAAAATCTCAATAATGTATTTAATATAATGGTTGCTTGATAATTTGCTTACATTGATGATTGATGACAATAAATTAATGATTGAGAATAGAAGCTGATATTACTAATATATGTATAAATGAAAGAAGAAAGAAATATGAAAAATCATGAAATTATAAAGAAAATTGAATATCAAATTTATTGCCTTTAATACATGTTATTTCATTCATGTATGGCCTTACAATTTATAGGAAATGATTAGAGCCATACTTAGGAAAGTTGAGAAGTGATTTTCTATAGTGAAAATAAAAAAAATTAATGTAAAATAAAGGTGAGTTACGGTGAAAGTAATTTACTCTCACCTATCAATTGAAAAGTAATTAAAAATTCTTTAACTTTGTATACATTTATCTTCATGTGGGTAGAGCACTAGACACTAATTGTTAACAATTCATCCCTTAGAATGCAATGTTTTCTTTGTCTTCCTTGCTTGTTGTTGTCTTGATGCGTATATTGTTGCAAAGGTGCTCATGCCTATAATGAAGAGGCTTGGTGAGTAAGTCTACCAATTTTTCATTAGTATTCACTTGTAATGGTTTTATTTTTTCCTCCTTTACTTCTTGATGATAAAGCAATATTTTATTTCAATGTGATTTGATTTTTTGTGAACAACATGTTCATCAAACAGTTGTATGGCTAAAGTGTTGTCATAATATAAGTTGATGGGAAGTTCTATGTGAAAACCAAGATGATTCATGAGTTTTTTTAATCACAAGATGCGTTGAGTATATTTTTTCATGGCAATAAATTCTACTTTACAAGTTGAAAGACTGATGAATGTTTGTTTGTTTTTATTTTTTTTTGACTTCTCGTATATTTCATTATTTCTATGAAATATTATTAATACTAAAGTAGATTTTCTATCTTTGTGGTATCCTCCCCAATTATCTTCTAATAAGCATGAATTTATTCATCTTCTTTGGTGTAACTGATTTCATGATCTACTATGCATTTTACATATCTGAGTATATGGATGACAACATTGAGATAAGATTGTCTAGGTCCTTGCATGAATCTTAATAGAATATAGGTAGAAAATTCCAAGTCTAGTTCAATGTTATAAAGAAATCTACATGATGTACAAAGTGGCATCAACTATTATTTTGTTGTGTTTGTTCTTTACATTTATGTTGTGAGGAAAAGGAGTATTGGTGCTTTCTTCTTTGCTGATTTTGCACTATTTAAAATGATTGTTGCATATTTTGTTTGATGAATTTTTATTTCCTCCTTGTCTTAGTCAACTTATATTTCAAGAAAATAATTTAGCTTCCCTAATTCTTTCATTTTAAGTTCATTCTTTATGTTTGTCTTAATGTCCTTGATGAGAGTGGTTACTTTAGTGGTTACTCTAGTAGTTATTCTAATTATTAGAGTAGTTACTCTAGTTGTTTATTTTGTTTATTAGAGTAATTACTCTAGTGGTTTATTCTAATTATTAGAGTGGTTAATCTAGTAGTTTCTTCTAATTATTAGAGTGGTTACTCTAGCAGTTACTTTAGTAGTTATTCTAACTATTAGAGCAATTGCTCTAATTATTAGAGTAGTTGCTCCCAAGTCTATAAATACGGTGCCCAGGCCCATAATTAGGAGGAAGTCTTTTAGCAGTTAAATAGTGAAACTCTTGTAGTCTGTTTGAAAGTTAGAGTATATTCCAAGTGCCCACATCAAGAGGTCTAAGTATGGACAGATCTTTATTCGAGCATTATGTACCTAAGCACACCTTGTGTACAGTAATAAAGAAAAGCTCTTTGATTCATCTTTGCAGCACTTGAGATTCGTTTTCTTATGCATTTCTTTTATTTTGTTTTCTTATGCATTTATTTTATTTTATTTTATTTTATGCACTTTACATTTATGTTGTTAGCATAGTAATTCATTTTGGTCAATTAAGCAAATTGTTAAATTACACAAGCACAATCACTTGAAGCATGCATGTAATGCTTGGTAATGAAACACCCTAAATTTTCAAGGCATTCTTGTTTTACCAGGGCCTTTGGGCTAAGGAAAACATTTTCACAAGTGTAGCCTCATGAAAATTTGGTAGGAAATGGATGCTTTGAGTTTAGACTATCCAGTTTGGCAAGTTTTCTACACCCAGTTGATAGGTTCAATGGACTCTCCAGCCTGCCCACTTGGATAATTCATCTGGTTGAAAATTTACTTAGAAACCACATGTGGAATTGTCAGTGGTGCTTAGGATGTGTGAAATAGTTTGGAAATTTTTCTAGTCAATAATTTTGCTACACTATGCTATGTTATGTAGCGTAGCAAGCCTCAGAGGACAGTTGTTTAGATAATCAGCTATGAACTTTTGCAGGACAAAGTGCTAAGTTGTGCTACGCTACACAGCGTAGCAAAGGCAAGACAGAAAGGCCCAGCTTACCCAGTGATTCCAATTGCACTCAACAAGCACTCTAGCCTTCAAAACTAGTTTCCTTGCTCAACTCCAAGTCCTTCAACAAAGCTCCTCTTACTAGAAAAATAGCAGATTAAGCAAAAAGTAGGCTATGTTGGCTACTACTCTATGCTACGTTGCATAGCATAGCATGATGCAACAATGATGCAAGAATGAAAAAAGGTATTTTAATTACAAGTTTAGCAAGTCCAAAGATTTTCCTTCACAGAGGGCAGAAGATGTAGTTTCCAACATGATTAGATTTCAAGCAGATGTTTGCAAATTTAACTCAAATCGTAGATAAGGCCAGCTGCTACGTTATTCTATGCTATGTAGCATAGCATAGCATAGAAAATAGGCATAACTAGCCAAAGTGCTTCAAAGAATTCTAGCACATGCTATTAACTCCAACGCAAACTTCTTCTTTGAATTGGTGGCTACGCTATGCTATGCTACGCTAACATGCTATGCTCCACAACATAGCATAGTGTAGCAAGTAGCTACGGTACATCAATGTGCTTCACTCCTTATCTACATCATTGGCACACATCTCTAGTTCTAACAGCGTAATTGTAGCGTGATAGGTTCATGACCAACTTTGCATGTTCATGCAACATGGACACATCAACATATTGTGGGTCTACAATACGTGTCATCCAAGCCTTGTTTCTCACATCCTTGGAAAGATTGGAAAACTTGAGTAGTTGGCAAATTCTGTTAGTGGTTGGAAAAATAAACCCCCACTATTTTAGCTAACATAGTTGGCCTTGTATAATTTTTGCATTGTTGGCTCTTAAGTTCATGTTCAAGCGCATTGTTGGCTAGCTTTGAACATCTTGGTTAATTTTGGGATCTCTGTGCTTCCTATTGTCGTGCATCCGATTGTATCAACCTTAATAAGTAAAGCCATAATCTTGAAGCAGTGCATTTCTTAACTCTAGTTTACTTTATCCTCCTGCTTATCATTGCATTTTACATCATTTTCGCTTCCTTGCATTTAATAATTATTATTTTATGCTATAAGAATTATTTTCAAAATCAAACATTTGCAAAAGGTTTAGTAACACCACCTAAGTCCCTATCTGATCGACTAGACAGTTCAGGGCACCTTGTTTCCATTTTATCTAGCATGGCCCTTATGCGGATCTGGGGTTAAGACTGTCTGACCAACAACCTCTCGGTGTTTTCCAGCCACCGACAATTTTTGTCGCTACAGGTAACCTAGTAATAATTAGCGTTTGGTAATCCCAGTAGTGTTGCACTAGTTCAAGATGTGTATGACAAGTGGGAACGAATGCTAGTGTTAGGATTAGTTAGAACTTAGTTAATAAGTAGTTAAGTTAAATTAGTCACTTAGTTACCTCTCTCCTTCCCTACTAGCATATGACATAAAAATATAAAAGCTATAAAAATCATATGCCTCAAGCTTACTTAACCATACAATTGTGACATATAGGTAAGCTTGGGAAGACAACAATCAACCAACCCATCCTTGTTCCAAAAGGGTGCATAAGCACTTAGTCCTTGGAATTCAACTTCGAGTTTAGAATTCGATATTGGCTGACAATGGTAGAAATATTTAATGAAAGATATCAAACCTATGCAAGAGTGTCAGCCTTGAGAAAACAAATCCAAGAGTGGAAACAAGTTAGCACACAAACAAATAAGTCCTTGAAAATGACGCCAATGATGAGCGGTGAGGTATCCCTACACTTAACCATACGAATACAAGCGTTTCATGCCCCGTCTCTTTCTTGGGGGCCCCATAATGATATGCGAAATAAGGGGCCCCATCCCTCAGGTTTACATTGAAGAATTAGGTCGCTATCGTCTCAAGTATACACCACCTTTCTGTACACATTTCGTGTGATTGTTCTTCATCATTGCAACATCTCACATAGAATCAATTTACCTTTCTATGTTGTTTACTTTTACTATGTCATTTACATTTTCCAAGTATTTTACCATTACCATGTTCATTAGTTGAAGAAGTGTATTTTTTCTGGCTCCAATATCAGGGATTAAGAAGCGATGTCAGATATTCGATATCGCAAGATGTGTGTTGCCCTATAAATATAACACTTGGGCACATAGTTTGAGAGTCTTTTTATCATAGTGTAGTAGAGGGTCTTTGTATACATCCTAAACTCAATGACTCCTACTATGGGCACTTGGGAAAACATTCTAACTCTAGGAAAGAAAAACTACAAGACCTCTAGGGGACATGAAACTATGTCATAAATGGATGTCATCAGGTGCGGAGTTATTTGCATATCGCGAAATATTAACTGTATGGAGTAGCCGAACGAGCTGGTATTTGTGATAGCGGAGCTTCTACGGTAGCAGATACAGATGAGTCCGCATTTGATTACCCTTAGCGTGTACGGGTTGCTATATTTGATGAATCCAAAATACTCAAAAATGACCAGGCTGCTTGCTATATTTGAACCAACCAACCCTATCTCTACCTACTCTACTATATAGTATTGCAATGCAACGTAGGGTAGTAGGGCGATGTTAAGGTTACAATTGCACACTAAACAGGAAAGTATGTCTCCTTCTTCATACGAAAGCACCTCACTACCTAGGTCTGAAATAGGAAATAGTTAGTGATGTAATACACATGACATTGATTCGCCAGTCCCTCAACAAGTTTAAGTGGTATATATTCATCCTGATGAGTATATAATAGACTTCAGCTTTATCCTCCATCAAGAAGAACAATTGCATTGGTGAGACTTACAAAGTAACATAGTGTTACCTCCCGATCATTTAGTCCTAAGCATGCTTCTTCATGCTCTCACATGAATTGGCATGCCACAATTACATGTAGAATACGTTGTGCAAGATCATGACTCGAGAGAATACCATCCCATAGAGGCACAATGTCAAAGGAACTTGCAATAGGATAGACATCATAAGTCTTTGAAGGGTAAGTGGTCCTAGGATGCCCCACATGTAATCACCCACACAATGAAATTCCTCCCCTTGACTTTGGCCTTGGGGTTGTGTATCAGAACCTTTATTCCACTATTCATAACCTAGGTTCTAATACTCACAAGCACTAAGGGTCTGAAAAAGGGACATGAACTCATGATAAAGGTGCACATTCTAATCATAATCACGATTGAGGCTGAGATCACAGAAGAGAAGGTAGTAGACACGGTCATGGTGAAAGTTCTTCTTCTTCTTTACCTTCATCCTCTCCTTCAATATTTGGACATAGTCATAAGGAAAAACACCATGGGGATAAAGGTAGGAAAAGTGGAAGTCATAGACAAAATAGCTAGAAAAGGGAACAAGGGCACTCTAAAGAGTCATGACATAGAAGAAGGAAGAGTAGGGAACAACATAGGCATCATAGATGCCATGGATGAGATGATCATGATGAATCCCTCCTTGCTACACAAAGTATGTTGGACATAACTAAGTCTATTAGAATTCCAACAAGGCATCAGAAAGATAGTAGGATCAAGAGATTAGATATGAACAACATCCCATGATTTAAAGAGGAATACAATGCTAATCATTAGAATTATTTACAAGCATTCCATGATCTGTGTGCCTTACAAAACATAGAGAATGAATGGAAAAAACTTAAGTTGTTCCCATGGACATTAGTTAAAAATGTAGAAAGCTAGTACTGGTCTTTAGAACTAGAATCCATTTGTAGGTGGAGTACTATGTTAGAACTATTTAATGACAAGTACCAAACGTACTCTTGAGTGTCTAACTTGTGAAAGAAAATCCAAGGCTGGAAACGAGGACATGAGCTCTTGGATGTTGGCATGGGCTAATATTATGCATTGTTACATCGTTGTCCTAGCCATGGTTACTCACAAAGGGATCAACTACACCATCTCGTGGATGGGCTTAGGCATGAAACAAGAAGAACCCTTAGGACTTATGCCCAAGGAAGACTATTTGAGCTTAGGTCCCATCAAATTCAAAGACTATTGGAGAAAGTTGCTAAGGAAGAAGGTGAGCTACGAAAGAGAGAAAGTGTGAAAAATTATAATCAAGATCCTTCCTTTCAGAAAAGGGGAGTAAGATTTTGTGAGGATGAAGAAGAGTTACCACTTGAAGACATGGTAAATAGTCAACTTTTCCTATCCAAAATATGACATCAGAAGTTTCGAAAAAGGTAGACCAAACATGGTATTCCCTAGACAATAGATTTCAAAATGTTTTTAAAATAGTAGAGGAGTCTAGAGAGCAAGGTAGTGAGAAAAGAAAAAATAAAAACGCTAAACATACATGTAGCAAGGATAAGGGAAAAGTTTCCATCATTGAAGAGGTTGTCGATTCAGAAACAGAAAATGATAGTGGATGTGAGATATGTCAATATGATCATCCTAAGGGATGTTGCCTTGTAATTTCACATTTGTAGGAGTCTATGGTGTATGCACTCAATCCACGATTAAACAAAAGGTAAACACCTTGAAGGTTACCTTACCCTCAAGGTAACCCAAGGCAGTTCCACCAACCCTTAACATATTATCCCAGTGGAACTCCAGCACAACCAATTAAGCAATATCGATAGTGGCAACACCCACAATCATGGGGAATGTCACCATGAAGGCAACAGTATCTTTAGCGATAACCTAACCCATATGGATATTACGTGCAACAGCAAATCTACCCACATGTCTTTACTAGTCACGTCAGTCCTGAACCTCACAACCAAGCTCGCAAGTATTATGGGACTTCCTCTTCTAGAGGTAATATTTTGCAATAATATCATCCTTCTCATCTAGATGCATCTCTTCCACCAATAGCTCCACTACCACCTGCTCTAGCTATGTAGGGTGAAATCCCTACCCNCCACTACCACCTGCTCTAGCTATGTAGGGTGAAATCCCTACCTAGCAACATAATGCCACAAGGGCTATTAACTTTCAACCTACTGTTGATTCCAACAACCACATAAGGAAAAGACCTTTCTTTAGAACCAACAATCCAACCAAGCCCTTGTAATCACAAGTAGCTAATTCCTTAGATGCCTTAGTATCAATCAAAACTTTGAAGCCCCCTTCAGCCCAACCACCACACTTAACGCATACAGTTATGTTAACACATGCCATCACCGATTAGATCAAAGTTGGCCATCTTCCCAGGAAATTATAAGATCCTAGGAGTCCTTTGATATACTTACAAATCACCGAAAATGAATCATGCAAGGCTCTTTTAGATTCAGGTTCTGGTGTCAACTTGATTTCTTAAGAAATGTACAAGGCTTGAAACCTGCCTCTATTGAAAAAGAGCAACATTTTTCTAGAGTTGGTTGACTAGTTCATCACTATCCCATTGGGACTGGTGAAAGACATTGTTACTAGTATTCATGGGTGGTTGTACATAGTTGATTTCCTAGTGATTCAGGTGAACAATGGTAAGGGGAACTTCCTAATCATAATGGGAAGATCATGGCTAAGCACCATTGACATAATCCTAGGAATCCATGATCTTTCTCTACAAATATCAAGAGAAAATATATTCAAAAAGATTAAGAAGAAGAAATTTCTATGCATCACATATAATGACACAAGGTGTAACTGCATGCAGAGGTCATGGTTTGTGCAAAGTTTAGCATTGCCTACATGCAATTAGTGTGCACAAGTAATCAACATACAAAGATGCCTATATGTAATAGCCACATGACAAGAAGGCACCTAATGGCTAATAGTTGATCAAGAAAGTAGTTCAATCATATGCATGGAACCAACTAAGGGTTTGACTTGTGCTTACATTGATAGCAAGGATGCATTAGAGCAAGTCCACTACCAACTTCCAAGTCTTAACCTTGAAAAATCAATTGGGGGAAGTTGGAAATCCCTAAGAAATTTAAGTAGGAGCCCCTCAAGCTAAAACCATTGTCCACTAGTATGGAATACACATTCCTTAAAAAATAAAAATCAGTAATTATCAATGCTAAGCTTCCTCCTCAACAAAAAGAAGAACTACTGAAGGTAATAAATAAATGGTCAAAAGCCTTTGCTTGGTAATATCCCAAATTAACTGGAATAGATCCTAGGATATGTCAACATAGAATTTACACTAACCCCTCCATGAAGCCTTGAAGACAAACGTAGAGGTGATTGAACCCTAAGCTAAAGCTTGTAGTTAAGGAAGAAATCAAATAGCTTCTCAAGGCTAGGTTCATATACCCCATTACTGATAGCAAATGGGTTAGACCCATAATTATTATGGCTCAAAAGGAAGGAAAATGGAGGGTGTGCATAGATTTTAGGCTACTAAATATGGCAACATTCAAAGATCACTTTCCATTGCCATTTGTTGACCAATTCTTAGACACCATCGCAAGGCATCACTATTATAGTTTTCTGGATGGATATAGCATATATAACCAAATACAAATAGCCTCAGAAGACCAAGCCAAGACTATGTTCACTAGTCCTTGGGGAATGTACGCATACAAAAAAATGTCATTTGTCTTGTGCAATGCCCCTGCAACATTTCAATAACTAGTTCTAAGCATATTCAAATAGTGGATAGGGAATGGCGTGGAGGTCTTTATGGATGACTTCTCCACTTATGAAGCAAACTTTGATCAAGCCTTAGACCAGTTGGAGTAAGTGTTAAAAAGATCTGTAGAAACTAAGTTGAGGCTCAATTGGCATAAAAACCATTTGATGGTCTAAGAAGATGTAGTACTAGGGCACAAAATCTCATACACAGGGATAGATGTAGAC
>MNCI01008337.1:0-31354 GCA_015680685.1 Gnetum montanum | reverse complement strand
AAACTCAAAAAAAAAAAAAAAAAAAAGTATAGACAAACGAGAAGCCTTTTTATTTAGGAAACTTTTTACAAACAGGACATGCCTCAGTCATCAGGAAAACACGGAAGCTTAGGACTATTAGAAATAAAACCTATCATAAAAGGTGCATTATTCTTCTCTAACTATTCACATGATCCTATCTGCATATGAGGTTCAACATTACTCTAGGATTCCACCAATCATAGCCATGGCAATGCACATTTCACTTATGTCACTCCCCTCCAAGGTGCTGCAACTATTACAATTCTTCCAGAACTGGTCGAAGGAATCGATACTTTTCGAAACGGTGTGCTTCAGCTCTGATGCTAGTGATCTTTCAAGGTTTTTCAAGAAACCCTTAATCTGCTCAGTTTCTTTAAGATCAGTGGCTTGGTCTTTTAAGATCTTGTTGCACACAATCTGCATATGTGCTCCTGCAACAGCGTGATTCCAGTTTATACAATCAAATTCATCCCTGCAGCTTTTCTGGACTTCTTCTTCGGCCATGATCTTGAGCTTCTGCACAGCCACTTGGATGCTCTCCGTTTTAGTCATAGGAAGTTCATGATTCAAGAAGGTGCCCTTGCCATTTCCTTTCTTGATTTCTTTGAAAACAAACTCTGCAGCGTTGCTCAATTTTATTGCCCCTTTAGATGAGTTTTCTGCTAAACTCATAACCTTCCATGCTTGTTCAACAACATTAATGCAGTTTTGCAGACTCTCGTCTTGCTTTTGAACATCCATTTCGGCCTCAACACCTCCTTCTCCTCCTGATGATGATTTCTTAACTACTGTTTCATAAACAGCAAGCACTTCAAACATAATGACCAACAGAGAAACCACGATCATCTTCACTGAGAAACACGGCAAATCAAACTTATTTTTGACATTCCCATCTGAAATTTTAGCTTCCTCATCTGAAGGCGATTCTAAATAGCATTCATCTGTAATACATGATGAATCGCCATAATCGTTTGCTTGAAGGAGAAATTCTTTCATTTTTACGCCCTCGGAATTAGCTTCGTCCAGCTTAGTGCGCATTATATCAATGTAACTCAAATTTGCAACCCACACAGCTAAACTGTTCTCTCCGTCTATGGTCAACAAGTAATCTTTGAGTTTGTGGAATTCCTCATTCTGATCCGGTAATTCTTGCTGCTGAAGCCTACAGAACTCACGAAAGGCGTGAGATCCCATGCTTACTCTGACTACTAATTTAGGATGGAGTAAAACTTCAGAAACCAGGGAACAAATTTTACTGCTCCATACCATAATAACTTGAAATGCCCGCAGCACAAAGAACAAATTATGCAATTTTAAAGCTTTGAGGACCTTCCCAAACGATTTGAAGCCCTTCAAATCTTTTGCAGCCGGCAGTTGGTAGTTATGTTGAATTTCGTTTGAAGCTCTGATCCAGAAATTTTCAATCCGAAAAAGAGGCAACAACTGGGAAAGATGACGACAGGAGGGCGGACAGACAAGCTTAGAGCAGAAGACTATAGATTGCATCCATCTGTAGCAGATGATAACCCACCCACAGAATATGAACAAACATTGCATTGATACCCACACTATGACTAGATTTTTAACTTGATACAGCTGATTTTCAGCGCTTTTTTTGTCATCCACGTTAATGTGTTTGTCAAGGTCGCATTTTGTTGAAGCCAGGGTAGGGTCGTTCTGGAATTCTGGTTTTGCAAACACGAAGGAGATTCCCTCTGGAATTCCAGAGAGATACAATGAGGAGGAAATAGTAACAGCAAAGAAGAGGGAAGAGGCTAGAACGGATCGTGTAATTAGATAACTTGGTTCAAAAGCTCGGGCAACAATGCATAATCCTAGCATAACATCTCTTTGTTTTTGCTGCAAATTCTTAAATTGGGGTGGGTTTCGCAACTTCACTGTTAGAGAGTTAATTTCAGGGTTGCGGAGCAACTTACAGAGCTTAAGGTCTGCAATATCTTGAATGGAAATTGATGCCTGCAACGCACAAACCAGGACCCAGACCAGGTGAAGCATGCAGACGCTTATCAGAAGGTTCTCGATCCGTATGCCTTTGGAAAACCCCACCACATACAGCACGTAAAGCTCCATGCATGTGTAATAGAAGGTAATGATAAGGCTGATGAGAAGCGCTAGAAATTCCGCAGAAAATACTTGACGGAATTTTGCCATTGATGGTAGAATGTAGCCGATGAACACACACAATACTGCTCTTTGGCCGCTCAACCCAAGAACTTCGTATCTGAAAGTTTTGCGTGTGAGATATTCCACCATTTTCTCAAAGTCATTATTTTGGGGTTTCTCCCAAAATTCTTTATCGGGAACTTCAAGCAGATCTTGGAACGGACGGAACACGTGCCCAAGCAGAGTGAGGCACAAAGCATTGATGAGCAGAGCTTTTGCAGGAAACCACAGCGTCCTACTCCTTCTGGCTGTGCAAATATCGTACAATAACAGAGCTAATAACAAAGCCACTGCTGCAATTCCGGTTAATGGCAAAAACCATGATTTGGCTTTTTCGATGTTAAGCCACAGCTGAAAAACAGTGTTGTTCACCTCGTTTGCCATCAATTCGAAAGAGCCTCAATTTGCTGTTGAACTGCCGATTCTGTTAAGGCCAGACATTAAATAGGCTGCAGACACTGAAAATTGTTTGAAATAACATGAACAGTAACAAAACAAAAATTGTAACATTATTAAGCAAAGTAATTCATGGGGCCTGATTCATCCAGTCATTACCAGTTAAAAGCAGATATGCATGCAATCTTGTGATAAAATATAGAATAAGTAAGACTTTCGACGTCCCATAGTGAACTTTTCCATCGCAATCCACGCATTGTGCATGTGGGACACTGTCTGTCTGTAGGCATCTTAAAAATCAACACCCCGTCACTACCAGTTAAAAGCAGACATGCGTGGAATCTTATGAGATAATATAGGATAAGTACAACTTCTACGTCCCATAGTGAAGTTTTCCATGGCAACTTGTGCATGCGGGACACTCTGTGTGTAGGCATCTTAAAGATCGACATTATTTTTTCAGTTTTCTGCTCAAATTCCTCGAGCTTTCATGGTCAAGTTTGAAATAGGGATAGCTTTTCAGTTTTCCACCAATATTCCACAAGCTTTCTAAAAACTTCCACCATACAAAGTTAACAGGGACGTCTTAAACAAGAACGTGTGTCTGCTGCTTCTTTGATTGCAGTCGCTTCTATTATAAGCATTAATTTGCACAGTGAGTCCAAAAGAATATGAAGCATGTTTTTGATTATATAGTAGCATGGACAATGTTTCATCATATGCAGCAAATTAGTAGTTATGACTTATGACTACTCATCTAGGCATGAGCGTTACCAAAAACCAAAACTTGCTTCTGCTTTGACAAAAATCTTGAAATTCTTTTAATAGTATCCAGAATTTCAAACGAATCTGTCAGTCAATTAATTGTATATAGATTTACTGGAAAGGTTTCGACTTTAGGAGCGGATACATTTGATCACTGGAGAATGGTAGCACGGCAAACATACCTCCTTTGAATCCTTTATGCTCGTGTTTGTGATCACTAACTAGAGGTTGAATGTAAATTTCCAATCACAATTCACAAATACAAATTAAAGACTCTAGAATCATTTTAAAAACAAAGAATCGTGGTGTAGGACCAGGGATCGTAGAAAATGTTAGGTATTTTCTGGTTGGCCGACCTGACTGGCATCATGGGAAGCAAAATCTTTCCATTATTTTGCTAAGTACTGTAAATGCAAACTATATCTAATCATACATCAAATCATCTAAGATTCTAACAGCCGTTGCTATAGCTGTACACATTTTGCATTTTTCGCTTTCATCTACCCTACTCTAATCATTGCAGTTTATCAGAGATTGAATGGTTAAAGGATCCCACAATTTTCAAAATGCTACACTCCACCAGTGATGCCAGTGCCCTTTCAAGATTTTTCAAAGAACAGGTAATCTTGTTTGCATCTTCGAGATCACTGCTGGCCTCATCTTGAAACATGCTGTTGCATACCTTGTGCAGACGTGCTCGCCTCATCTTGAAAAATGCTGTTGCATGCCCTGTGCAGATGTGCTCGTACAGTCATATTATATTCTGAACTTAAATGGAAATTTTATTAAATCCTGAACCCCTTAAATTTATTATACAGTAAAAATATATATGCTTTGAGTTTTGCAAAATGAACGGAAGCAGAAAATGACAATATCAAATTAACACCAGAAATTGAGAGAACTTGGACTAACTACTGGATTGAGGCTCAATGAGAGGGTGAGATCATTTCACGTTGGTGACGGTGTCTATGACTACTCTAAATCGACACACAATACAATGACTTACACACTATGTTAAACAATAAAATATTCTTTATATGGTTCTAGTATCTATATAAATACTGATGAAGCCTAAAATAAACATTACTTCAACATAAATTTATTTAAAATTTTGGAGACTTTTTTCTTTCTAGTGATTTTGTTCACAACTTGATCTTAGTGAAAATTCTACCAGATTTGTCTTTCTTTATACCATATTTATTATTATTACTATTATTATGAACATGTAAGCACTTGATTTTATGCATTAATCATAATCTTCTTCCATAATTTGTGTTGCGTAACTTTAGAGAAGAGAGATAATGCCCATTTAAATGCAAGGTAAGGTTCATTCTCAACCTAGTCTTCCATTGATAATATTTTTTTTATTTCTTCCTTTTTCTATGTCCCTAGATAAGTATCAAAATGATGATATGTACTTCATCATTTGAAACCATACTAGGAAGGATATTGATAGACTAGATAGATTACGAACCAACTATTGATCTTCAATGGAATACAACTTTATATTTTTATAATAAACAGATGTAAGAAGAAATGTAAAGATTTCCTCATAGTCTTTAGCTATTAATCTAGTCTTGTTTCTTGTTACCAAGTCATCTTCATTTACTATGTTTTTCAAGAGTTACTTTAAACCAAAAATTTATTGTTCTTTTGGTATAGGAACATTTTTTTCAACCATTTTCTTCTTCTTCTTCTTGTGATATTAATTGAGTTTTATGATCATGGCATAAATTCATGAATCATCTTATATTGCATCTTCAACATGTTTAGGGTCATTTTGTGATAGGAAGAAAGCATTCCCATGGAAATCTCGTAGTGCTTTTCCTCTCTTCACACCTTAATGATAATCTTTAATGATTTGATCTAGAATTTGGCTTTTTTTCATTCTTCTAGTTGGTTGAATTAGGTTCATCCTTTGAAGATAAGTGTTTTGATGTAATGATGTCTTGTTTGGTTTCCTCATCTTTAATTTGAGATTCTTCCTTTTTAGCAAGCTCAAGTATACCTTATCTTTTATGAATCTTGATTTAATTTGCTCAAAGAGTCTTTATTTTCATTTTATACTTATTTTTTCTTACTAGGCTTTGCTTCATGAAATGTCACATTAACAACTTTACCATTAATGGATGTTTATTATACATTGTATAAGCTTTACTAGCATTAGAATAATGAAGAAAGATCCCTTATCTATTTTGCAATCAACCTTCCCAACTATTTCTTTATTTTTTAAAATAAAATATTTATAACCAACAATTTTAAAATAATTTACCTTTTTTTTGATAAAGATCAGGCTATATTAATTATTAAAAAAAGGAGAAGCTATACATGGGTACAGCGTGGGCCAAGGCTGCTGGCCCCACCGGACAGGGAAATCCCCACCAAGATCAATCTGCAGCCAAAAGGACCACCCAATCTGCAGGAAAAAAGGACCACCCAAATTTGCCCGTCAAGAAAGACTCCACCCATGGCGCCCAGACTACACTGCCCACCCACACTGCGCAGACTGTAGACCTCGCCCCAGACACTTCTTCAACCAGCGGCAGCAACCAACGATGGGGCGGTGACCTGGACTTAATTCTTGCTGGGCTGTCCCGGCCCTTCCTCCCTGCGGCGTCTGAATTCTTCGACAATTTGGGCAATGCCGGTTCTGCGGTTGGGGGTGCTTGTCTTCCAGGCCTGCAGAGGTGGGTTCGGCGTTCGTTCCCCCTGTAGGTCATTGATTTCAGCGGTAACCTCCTGTCTCTCGTCCGCCGGGATCTGGATTTGATTCTTGATCTGCCCCTGAGCGAAGTCGTGGTGGTTGGGCTGTCCATGCGAGGCGCCCCCCCCTGACGCCCCGCCGCGTTCGTGCCTGCTGCTTGTGAGGTTCGAGTGTTGTGTGGGGAGCCATGGCGGAGGTAATTTCGCTCCAGAGCATAGCGATCTTCGTGCAAAGGCTGCTCACAGGGGGGAGTGCTGCACTGTTGAAGATGCAGTCATTTTTGGCCCGCCACAAGACCCAGAGCGCAGCGAGCGTTGCCGAGTTGCCCGAGAACTCGGTGGTGCGGAGCCTGGCCGTTTTCCAGAGCTGCCCGGTCACCGGACAGTCCTGGACGAAGTGTTGCAGCGTTTCTTGGTGCTGATTGCACAATGGGCATTGGGGATTGATGCCCATGCCCCTGGACTTCAGAACCGCGCGAACCGGGAGGGTCTGGTGGAGGATCAGCCACCCGAAGGTTTTGATCTTTTCAGGGAGGATACCCTTCCACAGTCGCATCCAGAGCGGATCGGCTGGGAACAGCTTCTGCAGGAGCTGATGTGGGTGCAGGCGGATTCCATCCGCGTTGTCCATCGATCCCACATCGATCCCACCTGCGCGCAGAGCTGCCTCCAAGTGTGGGAGTCAGAGGTGGTCGCCGTCCAGGGGCTGTACTTCTTTCGCAGGATTTGGACCCAGAGGGAGGGTCATCGTTGTCAGTGACCAGGCGCTGCAGGAGTTTATGACGTCCCAGGGCAACCTCCAGAGCGAAGGGGAGGAGGCCAATACCTCCGGCGTACCGGGGCCGCGCGATTTTAGACCAAGCCAAGAGGTGTAACTTCTTACCCCCCTTCCCGCCAAGTACGTTGCCTGTGCCAGTTATGCATGGGATGCCCAGGTACTTGTCCTCCTCCTCCCCTGGGAGGATCCCAGTGTTTGGATAATTTTGCTACGTACCAAGGGGTGCAAGTGGGTGAAGAAAATAATTTACCTTAATTCTCTTACCATATTAGATTTTATATAAAGTCTTTGTTGTTTTAGGCCTTACCAATGCTCTATTTGATATATAACAAATTATATTGATAGCCTTTTCCTAAAAAGATTTTGAAAGATCTTTCTCATGGAGTTGTATCCTTGCCATTTCTTGAAGGACTTAATTATATTTTTCTTTTCAATTAATTCATTATGTTATGTTATTCTTGGGGCTAAAAATTGATGTAATATGCCTTATTACACTATTCTATAAATTTGGCATTATCAAATTCTCTCTCATAGTTACTTTCAAATTTCTTAATCATGTAGTTCTTTGTTCTTTGAAATCTATAAAAAATTTTATTAAATTAATAAAATGCTTCATCCTTATGGGTCAATATGATTATAAAGTAAACTTTAAATAGTCATCAACAATAACCATGAAATATTAAAATAAAATATCATAGTTACTTCTAAAAGAAACTTTTCTTTGCTTAACTTTTTGATAGCCTCATACACCCTTTCATTTTTGAAATGAATGCTCTACGATCCATCAACAATTTAATTCTTTTAAAGATTGTTAAAAGTTTAAAACAATCCATTGTTCTCAAATAAATTCTTTGTGGTTTTAGGCCTTACTAATAATCTATTTGATATATAATATTGCATAACAAGAGTCATAGATTCTATTTGTATAAGGTAAAAAATCACTTTACTGGTAAAGTGCAAATAAGATTTATAAATGAAAACTAGAAAGTCCAAAGAATTAGTAAATTGCGTGAAGGAAAAATTATCTCCATTAATATTAGCTGATACAGTTTCTTTTTCTTTTCATTGTAAAGTTTAACTAAAGTATAAATTTAGATATTAATATTTTTATATTTATTGAAAATGAATTACAAAAGATCATAGTACTAAAAGGTTAGAACCAGTGTACTTAAAAACCTAAAGTCTTTGGGATTCGATCGGATCACTAAGTAAACGCTAGTGATTCATATGGTTAGGCATAGGATATACTTGTTGCTCATCAGTAAGTATATAAAGTATAACATATATGTTTTACATATGAGTTAATTATATGCACCACCTCTCTTTGGCACCTACTTTTGCCCCTACTTTTTGTCATCCATTTTTTTTCTAATTGGGTTTTCAGTCATCATCTTTACAAAACTATGTTTCATCACGCTCATGTACCAACCCTTTTGAACCCTACTTAACTAATAATCACTGTGACTCCATGTAATAATACTTTTTACACTTAATGCAAATAGTATTGCAGTCTGTTTGAGGAAAAGAAAAACAGCAGAAAGAAAATGATTTATGTGCACTTTGCAAATATCCCAAGCAACTCTAGAAAAGCTTTTTTTTTTAATTATTTAGCACACTAAAGAAACCAATGGATAATGTAATTAATTCTATCATTAGAAGTTTTAGATTGAGCCCAATGACTAGAGTAATAGATATGAGTTCATTAAGACATCTACGTAATCACTAAAACTTTGCCAACAAAGGTAAGTTTTTTTTTTCCTTTGATCAACTTTCTTTTCACTTTTATTAACCATATAATTCCACAAAATAGTAAGATTATGCTTAAAAGAAAAAGGTATTCCGCCTGTGGCACCAACAGCTCTGGCCTGCGCTGTACTGATGTATAGCATTGTTTTTGGGAATACAATTCGGTTGATTTTTTCCAAAAGAATAAAAAATAAAAACGTATGCCTAAAAGTTTTAAAGAAAAATTCTTTTTTTCAAAATTTTCCAAGGCTTAATATTAATAAACTCATTAATATTGCCATTATAATAAATAGTACATTTTTTCCAATTGATACAAGAGCTAGATAACATACAGTAATCTTTCACATTAGCTCAGAGAGGATTAATATGTTCCTAAGAATAATTTATCATAAAAAATTATCTACAAAGTGCATGTTAAGCAATTATGTACCTTGATCATCAATTCAAATTTCCTTAATGATATTCCTTTGTAGATAATAATGCAGATTATATGAAAGAAAGTTTGTAGTAATAAGAAAAAGATATAGAGCTAGAAAATAACTTTCATGAACTCATCATTGAAGAGAAAAGGAGGAACTCTATCCAAAATTAGTAGTAGCTTAAGCATTAGTTTCACTAAAAATGTTACAAATAAAATAATCACTAAATCTGATTTATAGAGATAAGATATAATAAATTTTATTTAATATTATTATAAGCTTTAGCATAATCTAACATAATAAAAATAATGTTTTAGTTCATATTAAAAGCCACTGCATTCCCTCCCAAACTATAATAACATTATTTAAGATATTTCTACCTTTAACAAAACTTGTTTGCTTAGGTCTAATGATATTTTTTATAACCTTCTAAATTTAGTAGGTCATGCATTTAGCTAAAATTTTATAAGTCTTGTTACAAAGAGTAATATGTCTCTAATTACCAATATGTTGAAGATTTTCATTTCTAGAAGAAGACAAATCATATGTTTATTAATATTTTTACCAATAGAAAGTTTTTTAATGGCTTCTTAGGAAACATGAAAGAAATAATCTCTAACGATGTCCCAATGCTTCTTAAAAAAATTCAATTGAAAAACCATCAAATCTTAGAACTTTACTATCTACTAAATTAAAGGCTGGAACTTTGATTTCCTCTTTGTAATTTCTTTTTCAAAAATAATTTGTTGCACTTTTTTTTTTGGAAAATNTCTTTTTCAAAAATAATTTGTTGCACTTTTTTTTTTGGAAAAAATCAAGCAAATTGTATTCCCAAAAGAAAGCTATACAACAGTACAGCACAGGCCAGAGTTGCTGGCCGCACATTGACCACGGCCCCCAACCCTGGGGCTCCCATGAACCACAATCACCGCAGGCATCACCGCTGGCGGGCAAAAAACCCCAATCCCAAATCCTTACCCAAAGCTACAGACCAAGCCTGCGAGCCCTAGCCCCCCAGGAGAGCACCTTCATGGTGATACAACTGAATGTTCGTAAACCTCTTGGAGTGTGGGTTGCACTCCCAAATCGACATACAGTTGCATGGTCTTGTGCTGGGCGTGGCTGCTTTCAGGGCATCCCACCTTGGTCGCCTACAGGGAGACCACCATCCCTTTCTCGCGTGACGTCCCCCGGCAACCGAAGGGGGTTTTGGGATGTGTCAAACCCCGATTGGTGGTGATCCAGTCGATCAGCGATGGCGGGGACTACCCCCTCTATGACGAACATGCTCCCCGGTCTAGGGGGTTTGGGGCAAGCCATTGCAGCACGTCCTGGCCTCCACAACAGTCAGGCCTTTCGTCCCCTTCTTGGCACCGTCAGGAGCTACACCCTCCATGCTGAACCTGGCATCCTAGATCCCAGCCACAGGTCCCCCACCACGTGAGGTCCTAGAGGGTCCGCCCCCCTCTCTGTCTTGCCCAATGATGGCCGTACCAAGCTCGGATGTAGCCCCCTCCAAACCCTGCAGAATCCCGATCAGACTTTTTGCGGCCCTTGCAGGTGCCATCGAGCCCTTGTTGGCCCCTGGCCCTTTATTCGAACAAGCTGCCAACTGCCGTTGTTAAGCTCGGGGGCGGTATAGCCCTGTTTCGTAGGACCATCCTCCCTCGCGATGTTCGCCGGCGAGGTCGAGACCTCTGTCAGCAGGTTTTCGAACTACATGCGAACACGCTCTTCCCCGAGGTCGGTGTTTAGCACCAGTTCATCAACACGGTCCGCGAACCATAAAGACCTCCACACACAGAATCACGCAAAGCCCAGATGGTCCATCGCCTCGGTGAACTGGTCAAATTTAATAAATTTACCAAATAATGCAGCCGTCGATTGCAGGAAATCCGTCGACCAGTATTCCAAGGGGAGACTGTGTAGCTAGACCCAAATCGAAGCCTGTTCAAATAGATCTTTATCACGGTGCGCTCCTGGGCGTTAGGGTGCCAGTGCCAACCCCTACGCCCGGTAAAACCAAGGCGCCTCCAGGGGGATGTGTTCCCTGTCCGTCACTGAGGCGAAGCAAAATAGGAGACGATCCTCCGTGAGACATTTGACAGTCACTGTATCCAGCCCCCAAACGGACCGGACCCATCTCCGAATTAAATCCATCCCATCTGTGGCCTTGCGCTCACTGACACAAACTTGCTGATCAGGCTGCACTCCAACTGTTTCAACGTGTTCGTGGTCGGTGGCCCAAGCTTTATCCATAGCATCGTTCCCTCCCGCGAGGAGCTGGTGAATGCCCCCGAACCATTGAGAGCGACCGGCGAGCCCTCCAACTTGTCCACCCTCATGCCGCACAACGCGTTAATCTCCGCGGACGCTTGGGTATCCAAGCCCGCCTATGCCGCCGTGGCACATGGTGGCGTGTTCATCGACGGCAGTGGGGACGTCTGAGCCGTCGTATTTGACAGTGCCCTCCTGGTGTCCTCTGCCAACGGCTTCATTTCAAATTTCAGCCATCCCCTCCTCATCCCATTTCAAGAGGCCTTGCAAGATTCTTTACTAAAATTCTAAGAAAAAGAAAAAAAGAAAAATGATTTACTAAAAAAATATTAAAAGTCTTAGGATTTGTAATGATGGAATCATTTTTATATAGTAATTCTAGTTTAGGTACTTGATCCTTTTCTTTTAGAAATTTTAAAATTCCTTACAAGGTTCATGTTCAATTTTCAACTACTTATATTCCTTTTTGTGAGAGTATTTTTATCTTCAAAAGTATCTCAACATTATTAATCATAATGAGCTTTACCCAAGGCTTTTTGAGTTTTAAAATCAAAGGGATTATAATTTTATAGAATTTTCATTTATTTGATAGATATTACAATGTCTTCTTGAACTTGATACTATGCTTAACAAATTGCTTTCTAAACTATCTAACATAATATTTGACTCTACAACTAGTTTGTTGTCACCAGTCAATCTAACTAATATGACCAGTAGTTTTTTCTTTTAAAATTCCATAAATAGCTCAAAATATTTTTCCCACTAGGTTTTGTAAATATATTATCATTCATACGAAAAAGCTCATGATTTAGAAAGAAGGAAAAATAATTTTGAAGTGAAAAATACTAATAAAAAAATAATCTAAGAAAGTAGCATCTGTATGCACTTCTGCTTATGGGCTTCTAAAATGAACCATTAGAGATGTAAATTTTATCAAGCTAACAATAAATTCTATTATTTCCTTACTAATAAGTACATCAAATATAGTTCTTTTCATTTGAATAATATGGAAATGAAGAGCTAACATAAAGAAAAATTATTTTTCTTCAAAATTACATGAATCTTCATTTTCTTAAGAAGACATATTAGAAGAAAGATCAAGTTTATCTAATTATCTTTCAAAAATATTGAAATCACCTTCAATAATCCAAAGAACTTCAAGTAGAGATAGAAGATAGTTTCAAACCTTTGATTGATCTTATGAATTATTAGAAGTATAAATATTATAGAATCCGAAGTCTTCTTTTTTATTATGATAAGTAATCTAAATAACTCTTCTAAGGTTGTTAGAACTAGAATTTAAAATTTTTTCAATCCAATTTTTATTTACTAGAATAGCAACATCCCATTTATTAACTTCATANTAGAATAATAAAAAGATACATTTAGGATTATTAAATTAAAATTAATATCTATAGTCCTCTTCTTTTTATATTACACTAAGTGAAATCCATCTATATCAATATTCTCATTAATAAAGATGGTATTTCAAACACTTTTGATTTGAGAAAGAATTTTTTTTTTGATTTTGAGGGTTTCTTGCTAAGTTATTTAAACAAAAAAAATTTTTAGAGAGGAATGATTTTAGGATAGATAATACTAGTTTTTCTCAAATGATAGAGACTATGAAGAATTTTCAACCTTTTAATTTTATTTTACCTAATGTTTTTTATGCCCAGTATTTTTCTAAATCATTTTTACTTGTTGAAGTGGTGATTTTGAAATGGTTGAGAAATCGTTAAATCTAAAAGCTTTTATGGATAAATGTAATACTTTTATTTATTAGAAATGAAAAGAGGATTTTGATCCCTATTCTTTTGATTACTTTAAAATTCCTTGCTAGATAGAATTAGAAAATCTTCATCTTATTTTTTAAAATGTTGAAAGTAAAATTGTAAAAAATATTGAATGGTTTGTGGTGCATATGTTATTTTTTAAAGTAGAAGAAGATAGAATTTAAACTCAAGGTTAAGAATCAATGTTTCTCTAAGAAAATTATGTACTATAATTGAAGAAGATGTTGTAGCTATTATTGTCATAAAGGTTATGTTACTAGTGAAAAGTCTAAAGGGCCTTGGATCTAAAAACTAAGCTAAAAGGAAATAAAGAACTTTGTTAGAACAAACACACTCCTGTGAGACTCTTTTTTTTTTTTGGAAAAAATCAGGCGAATTATATTCCCAAAAATAATGCAATACATTAGTACAGTGCAGGACAGAGCTTCTGGCCCGACACCGACCATGGACCTGAACACTGGGTCCCTCACGAATCACAATCATCGCAGAGTAGTGTCGCAGGTGGACACCCCCCATCCCAGGCCCTTAACCCAAGATTTAGACCAAACTAGGCCACCCCCTGTCCCCATGTTAGGGGCTTTTGGGAGGATTTTGGTTGGAGTCCCTACTCTCCTCGGAGGTTTGGAGTCTCGAAACCANGGCTTTTGGGAGGATTTTGGTTGGAGTCCCTACTCTCCTCGGAGGTTTGGAGTCTCGAAACCGGCCCTCCTGGGCCTGTCACTAGGCAACGTCTATTTTCCTCAATTAGCTGGGCAATGCCTATCATGTGGTCCCTGATAACGTTCTTGATCCATTACAACATCTGGCTATATGATTGTGGAGGCAGCTGTGGATTGTCAGGAAGCTGCCCCCCGTGTTGTGTTGGAGTTTGTCGTCTGCATGCTGCACATCTCTCCACGAGGCCTATCCCAGCCCATCGCACATGGCATCTGTATCTTGAGCATCCTAAGGGTGCGTATCCATGGTCTTGTCTAAGGCTGCAGCACCCCTGTCAGTGAGCCATGTCCCTGTCGTGTCCTCTGATACACCTGTGATGGTTGAGGCTGCGGCGGGATCTGGGTTCCAGCCTATCATAGGGCACGGATAACCCCAAGGTGTCTTCTAGGGTTTTGCTATTGCAGAGAATCCTAGAGGAAGTGGGGGAGGTTGACGGGAGTCCCGATGCGCATGCTTTAGAGGAACATGAAGTGTACCCCATTAAGCTTATGATGCGAGCCCGACTAAATGAAGCAACTCTCCACCAGCATAACCATAGCACACTAGGTGTGTGGGAGGGCTGTCCCCTGAATCTGGCCATTGGCAGTCTGGGGAATAGGACCTCAGAAGAAATCGACTGCTACAGCATGGGACAACACGATCGGGGGGATCTGGTCCCCCGCTGCAGGGGCACAAATCGTTGTAGCCAAGGCTTCCATGATCACCAAAATCTGGCGCCCGCGGAACACAGCGATCTCCCCTTTCCAGTTTGTGTAAAATGGCGTTATGTCCAGCTCTGGGTCTGCTGCAATGCGTTTTAGAACATTTATCCAATCCATTTTCATGACCCAGTGCCAGATCTCTGGTTGATTTTGGATGTTGGATACTGGTGGCTCGAGGTAAGCACATGTACCCATAATTGGAGTAATTTCACTCCAGAGTCTGTAGAGCCTGTAAGCTAGCACAACAGCTGGGGGAAGATCTATCCCTTTAAAGACCCGATCATTTCTGGAGTGCCAGAGGATCCACAGCGCAGCAAGTGTCTTGGAATTGCCAAAGTAGTTGATCAAGGGAAGGCTGGCTGTACGCCAGAATTTTTGGGCCACATGACATTCATGCAAGAAGTGGGGGAGCGTCTCCATGTACTGATTACACATCGGGCAGATGGTATCGATGGTCATGCCATGTGCCCTCAGCCGCTCTTGGATGGGAAGCACCTGGTGTAGGATCAGCCACCCGAAGGCCTTGATTTTTTTTGGTAAGTGGCCTTTCTACAGCCGCATCCATTGGGTGTCCATTAGGAAGCAAAGTTGGATTATCTGCCGAGGATGCAAGGTGACCTCATTTTCTTGTGTGAGCATGCTCACGTGGGCGTAAAGTTGACACCACACTAGGGATTCCAACTTGGCAGCCACCCAAGGATGATATTTGTGCCATAGGATCTACACCCACTGGGGGGATCGTGCAACATCGGGGAGAATCGGAGAAGCCGTTGTCTACCCATTGCAGCTTCCACTACAAACGGAAGAATTCTGATACCCCTCGCTAGACGAGGGCGAGTGGTCTTTTCCCAGGAAACCATATGTAGCTTTGGTCCACCCTTGCCCCCTGACCAGATAAAATCTAGTATTATCGTGTCAATTTTTTGATTGAGTTCGGATGGCAGTGTGGCCATGGAAGCTGCGTATCTTACCATGGTGGCTAGCACCATCGACGCCAGCACAATTTTCCCTTTTTGGGATAGGAACCTGTTTGCCTAGTGCATCATGTGCTTTGGAGTTTCATGAGGAGCGCTTCCAAGGTTTGTTGTCTATGCCAGTTGTGTATGGGGATGCGCAGGTACGTGTCCTCCTCTCCTCCTGGTAAAATCCCCAAAATCAGCCCTAGACACGTTTGTCTCAAGGTGATAGATGATGGGCCAGTGATCTGAGGCCACCTGGTCCAGGCCGTAAGCGTGGACTTCCCAATCTAACAAAAGCTCAGTGCTAACCCACACCCGGTCAATGTGGGATTGCACCCTAGCCGCGCCCTGCATTCTATTTCTCCATGTGTACCTGCAACCAACAATTTCTAGGTCAGTGAGGCTAGTGCGTTGTAAAAGTGCCAGGCACTTGGAAGCCCCATGGGGCTCCAAAATGGAACCCCCTATCTTCTACCATATTTAGAGCCATTGATTAAAGTCCCCAATGAGGATCCAACAAGAACCTCAGGGGACCAACCCTGCAACTTAGGAGAGCTTCTTGATGTGGTCCTACCACAGTTGGTTCCCATAGACATTGGTGACCTAAACATTTGGTCCTGGCAAGTGCATTATAATGCACCAGTCAAACACATCCAGTAAAGATGAGTCCTCCCTGGTGAGCATAGCGAGGCCACCAGCCTATCCTCGACTAGGCACGAGGTGTCTGCACCATCCCTCCCACTGTAATACCTATGCTTTCGTTTGCCTTAATTTTATCTCTTGGAGACACACTACATTGCACCCCTCAATGTGCACCATTTGGTTAAGGGTATGTCATTTATGCAAGGTACCTTGTCCCCATAAATTCTAGGAGAGTACCTTCATGGTGAAATAGACGAATGTCTGTTGTAAACCTCTCAGAGTATTGGTTGCACTCCCAAATCAACATACAGTTGCGTGGCTGTGTGTCGTGTATGGGCGCTGTCAGGGTGTCCAACCTTGGGCGTTGGCTGGGCGACCTTCATCCCTTTCTCTCACAACATCCCTCAGCAAGGATTTTAGGCTACTCCGAACCCCTGCTAGTATTGATCCAGTTGGTTAGCGGCCATAATGTTTGTCCCCCCCTTGACAAACCCACCCCCTGATCTTGGGGGTGCGGGGCGAGCCATTGTAGCTTGTCTAGGTGCTCGCACCACCCCTGTCAGGGTGTCGCAAGGATTCGGACTAGTCATGTCTGGCTGGCTGTCCTAGCCACCAGCTAAGGGATTGTTGCCATGTGAGGTTCCTAATGGTCCCCCCGACCCTTCTTGGCTAAGGATAACTAGACCATGCTCGAAGGCAACTCCCACCTTACTCTTTTGAAGCCCCACCTTCCTATGCAGAGCCCCCACTTTACTCTTTACAACCCCGGCAGGTGCCTGCAAGGCCTTGTTGGTCACCTGTTGCTTTGTGCTGACTAGTTGCCATCCCCTGCTGTTAAGCTTAGGAGTCGTACAACTCGATTTCGTAGGGTCGCCCCCATTGGCAATGGCCACTAGTGAGGTCGGGACCTCTGTTGGTAAATTTTTGAACTATACTCTAACCCGCTCCTCGCCGAGGTTGGTGTCCAGCACTAGTTTATCAACAGGGTCTCCAGAGCATAGGGACCTCCACACAAAAAACCACGTAAAACCCAATTAGTCAATCCTTGCGGTGAACAGGTCAAATTTAATAAACTCTCCAAATAATGCCGTCATCAAGTGCAGGAAATCCTCCAACTAGTATTCCAAAGGAAGACCGTGTAACTGAACCCAAACCAGTGTTCTTTTAGATAAGTCTTTATCATGGTGCACCCCCAGGCGCTAGGGTGCCAGTGCTAGCCCCTGGGCCCCATAAAACCAAGGCCCTTCCACCAGGATGCGTTCCTTGTCCACTACCGAGGCGAAGCAAAATAGGAGATGGTCATCAGCCATGCTTTTGACCATCACTGTATCCAACCCCCAAACCAATCGAACACATCCCCTAATCAGATCTAGTCATGGCCTTGCTCCCTTAGACATGAACTTGCCCATCAGGCTGTGTTCCAACCGTTCTAGCATGCCCACTGCCGATCGACCAACCTTTATTCACAGCACCGTCCCCTTCCATGAGTAGTCGGTGAACTCTTCGGAACCTTTGAGAGAGCCCTTCTAGTTCTCCAACCCAACCACCCTCCCGTCGCTGGTATCGATCTTCTGGGTTTCCTTAGTCATCAGTGTCTTTGTGTCTGCCTATGCCGTCGTAGTCGTCTGTGTTGTCGTGTTTGCCGGTGCCGTTGTGTGCGCCTGGATCACCATGTCTGGCTGGACTCACCGATTATCCTCTGTCAACAACTTCATTTCAAAATTTTTTCTCTTCTTTATTTAGTAGTTATCTCTCCTGCTATGAGATTCTCTTAAATTCTATATGTCTCTTCTATTATGAAGGAATATGTGCTGTTACAATTATATAGGCCTTGATTTCCCAAGAATAGATTTGGAGAGATAAGTATGAATCTCGGAAATCATGGGGATGATCCTTATCATTATGTTTAAGGATCTTCCTAATATGGGATGTCCTAAATATGGATTGAATAAGAATTACATGAATAGGATCTCATATTATTTAAAATAGATTAATGGATGAGATCTATCTATTCTATTGTGGAACATCTAGTTATCATATTTTACAACCTTCCCATGATGGTAAGAGGTTTCACTCCTAGGAAGTTTCAAAAAGACTCAAACTTTTCATAGCTCAGAATCTTTGTAAAAATGTCTACCATTTGTGCTTCAGTTGCACAATGTTCTATGTTGAGTATGTTATCTTGAATCAAGCTTTTAAGATGGTGATGCTTGATATCTATGTGCTTGGAATGCCCATGATGAATAGGATTATGAGCCATTGAAATAGCACTTGTGCTATCACAGTATAACCGAATGGGAGGTTCAAGTGTATATCCCATTTTGATGAAGATGGAGTGGATCCATATGGCTTGAGTAGCAACATTTGATGCAGCAATGTATTCTGCTTCAACTATTGAGAGGGCAACTATAGATTTCTTTTTTGATCACCATGAGATAAGTGATGGATCGAAGAAGAAACAAAAACCAGAAGTTGATTTTGATCTTTGAGGTCGCCTCCCCAGTCTACATTAGTCTATCCCCATATCTTGATATTTGTATGTCAATGAAATGTGATCCTAAAATCTGTTGTAGTTCTCAAGTATCAAAATACCCATTTTGCAGCTTTCCAATGTGATTCATTCAAATCTTGCATGAACCGAGAAAGGTAGTTTATAGCATATTGGATATCTAGACGGGTATTGGAGAGATACATTAAACTACCAATAAGGGATTTGTATAGTGAAGGGTTGACAAAGGAGGATTTGTCATCCTTAGTACGTTTTGTACCAAGGGCAAGTGGTGTGTCTGAAGGATTACAATTAATCATGCCAAATTTCTCAATTAAGGATCGTGCAAATTTCATTTGGCATATGGAAATTGATTTTGTTCTTTGGATAACTTGAAAACCCAAAAAGGATGACATCTTCCCTAAATCAGACATTTCGAATTCCTTTTTCATGGGATTAAGAAAATTATTTCCTAATGCAATTGTAGATGAAAAGTAGATTAAATCATCTACATATAAACAAACACAAATAAAATCATCTTTAGATACCTTTTTGTATATTGTTGTTTAGGATTGAAGATTGGTGAAGCCTTCTTACATGAAAAATGCATGAATATGTGCGTACCATACACGTGGAGCTTGCTTGAGCCAATATAATGCCTTATGGAGTTTGGAAACATGATTTTGTTGTCCTTCATCAATGAAGACTGGTGATTGTTCCACGTAAACTTCTTCATTAAGAACCCTATTGAGAAATGCAGAAGCCACATCTAGTTGATAAACCACATAGCCGGCTTGTGCAGCAATGGCAAGAAAGATTCTTATGGATTGCATCCATGAAACAGGAGCAAAGTTATCATCAAAGTCTCTGCCTTGCTGTTGGAGATAGCCTTTGGCAACTGGGCGAGCTTTGAATTTTTTTATTTTACCATATTGATTTCTCTTAAGTTTAAATATCTATTTTAAACCGATAATACGTTTACCAGATGGATGAGGAACTATGCTCCAAAGTGTTGTTTTTATTAATTTGATGTAGCTCTTTCTCCATGGCATCAATCCAACAGTTATCTTGTGCACCTTCGATGATTGTGGATGGTTCTATTAAACCATCATTGCTCCCCCCATTGGCATAAGTAGCGCAAAAAATTCATCATCCATCATAGTGAAAAGAGCATTGTCAATAGATTCCACGTCGTGGTGAAGTAGTGTCTCCATGAAAGTGACTTCTTGTTATGTGTTGTGTAAAATTTGTATCCAACATGTTAGAGGTTGGATGATATTGAGCTAGCTGAGAGGTGGCTGGAATCTGCTAGGAGGTAGACATTGTTGAGGTAGAAGGTGTTGCAAATGAAATGATTTGAGAAGACGTTGTTGTAGAGGTGTGCCCTTGGAAGAGGAAATTAAAGTTGAGGATGGTGCTGCACTGCATTTGCTGGTGAAATATTCTGAGATTTATTCCAACGTTGAGCAGCGTTTGAATTAGTTTGGGATGGGATTGAGTCCAAAAAAATAGGAAAAGAATGATCAGCCATGGTGCAATCTTTGCCCAAATTCTGATATAGAGGCCCAAGTGGAACATTTTGTGTGTGTGCAGCTGGTATCCCTACATTTTCAGTTGTCAAATAATTTATTATGGGTGGCCAATGAGCAGGTGTATATATTTGGGTATCACAATACTGGAATGTAGGAGATGATGATGTTGACGTAGCAGAGAAATTAGGAAAAATAATACCTTTATGGCCATGCCAATATGGTGAATAAGTAGCCAAAAAATCTGGTTGTTGGTCTATTTTGTGTAGTGCTGTGAATACTTGGAAGGAATAATTGTTGGATCGTGCACCATCAAAGTTGGCAGCAGCAAGCATTTCTCTTCCTCTGTTCCTACAATTATTCATGCAAAAATTGTTCACTGCTTGTAAAACTGTGATTGATAAACTGCGCAGAGTGAATCTGTTGGTTGGTGATTGAGGATTGAAGAAGGAAAAAAATGTGTAGCAGAAAAAGGAAAAGAATGCACAGCAAATGAGGACATTTGCCCAAGGTGGTAATTGAAATGTTGTGGCTGTATATTTTTTTGGCTACGGTTGATTTTGTATTCCCACATTGGTATGACTGCCGTGGCTACTGGAATGTATTTTTTCTGCGCCAACGTTACTTGCAAAATCATGTTGATGGCAGTCCCAAGACATTTTGTTGGCTGTAACATGAATATTATTTTGTGCAATAACTTTTGTACGTCCCTCTTCAATCCTGCGTTTTTCTTCACGTTGACCAGAAATCATATTTTGCCTTTCACATGGTTGATTTTGCTGTCTTAGGTTGCCATCAAAAATATTTTTGTATGGTTTTTTATTTGTAATGCCTGTGTGTTCTTTTTCCATAAAAACCACATCATGTGATTCTAAAACTTTCTTATTTTCATAATTATAACATTTATATGCTTTAGAATTTGCACAGTATCCCACAAAAATACATGGCTGTCCGTGTTTATCTAGTTTTTGTCTTTTTTGTATTGGAATTTGAATGTAGCATGGTGAACCAAAAATTTTCAAATGAGAGATATTGGGTGAATATCCATTCAATAATTCATATAGAGTTTTATTTTGAATTGATCTTGATGGCACCTTATTTAAAATATATATTGATGTTGCACAAGCTTCTGCCCAAAATTTATTCTCCAAATCTAACATTTGAAGTAGACACCTTGCCATTTCAACCAGTTCTATTCTTTCTCTCAACAATACTATTTGGTTGAGGTGTGAATGATGTGGTTGTTTGATGAATAATCCCATTTTTCTTGCAACATGCATCAAATTCAATTGATAAAAATTCACCACCACCATCTGTCCGAATTTTCTTAATTGAATTTCCACTTCAATTTTCTACTTCCACCTTGAATTCTTTAAAAAATACTCGTGTTTGATCTTATAATTTCATAAAATATCCCTAAGAAAATAATGAAAAATCACCTACTATGATTAACATATATCGGTTTTTACCTAGGCTCAATGTTTGCATGGGACTGTATAAATCCATATGAACTAGATCTAATTTTTCCTGAGATCTATGTTCTTTTCTAGGAAATCATAACCTTGTAATTTTTCCTAGTTGACATATGCCACAATCATGATTATCTGGCAAAGAAAATTTTGGCATACCTCTTACAATTTCCCCTTTTTGCATGTGGTTCATTGAGCTAAAGTTGACATGTCCTAACCAAGCATGCCATAACCATTCTATGTCTTTAGTGACAATGAGACAATGAACATCTTTTTGCATCTGTAACTTGTACATCTGATTCTTGCTTATAAGGATAATTGCAATACCTTTATCATCATCAGCCTTAGAAATTTTACAAACATCTTTTTCAAATTCAACACGATACCCATTGTGACATAATTGCCCCACACTTAATAAATTCTTTGAAAAATCTGGAACAAAATAGATCTAGGAAATAAGATATTTGTTACCTTGAGTTTTTGTGAAGGCAAGTGATCCAATCCCAGTAATGGTTAACTTCTTCCCATTACCTATGGTTACCTTTCTACCATATTTTTCCAAGCTTAAGAAAAATTTCTTATTCCCTATGATATGATTGCTACATCCACTATCAACATGCCAAATGTTGTTATTGGTGCTAGCATTTGGTACCTTTATAGAGATCAAGAGTTGATCTTCCTCCTTTTCAATGTAAAATAATTTCTCACCTTTCTGTTGATCTTCATGTTCTATAATTTTTGCTTTTTCTTGCTTTTCATACTTCTTCCTTGACTAACATTCAAGAGTATTGTGAGTGTTGGTACCATAGAAATCACAATTCTTACCTTCCTTTGATTGATTTGATCTTTCATGACCATGACATCTGGATCTGCCACAACGACATCCATGTCCTTTGAATGAGGATCCACTTGAGGATCTTTGATGTTGATTTTGATTTTGATTGGCTGTCCTCTGAAATTGTGCTTGAAATGCATTTGTTGTTGAATCCTCATAATCAATAATTCTTTACATGTATGNAAGACATTCTTGATCTCACAAGATCTTTGGGATCTTGTTGAAAATGGATTCCAAGATGTTGATCAAGCAACATTTCAAGCCTTGAAGGAAGATGAAGAAAAAGAATTTAAGGAGCTTCATAAGAAAGATGCAAAAGCATTATTCATCATTCAATCTGGATTAGATCTAATAATCTTTCCCAAAATTGTTATGCATCAAACTAGCAAAGCTACATGGGATGCATTAGAGATTGCATACAAGGGATCATTAAAAATTTTAGTTGTCAAGTTACAAGTTTTAAGAAAATATTTTGAATATTTGCTNGCTCCGATACGAAATGAAAGGGCCTTGGATCTACAAACTAAGCTAAAAGGAAATAAAGAACTTTGTTAGAACAAACACACTTCTGTGAGACTCTCTTAAATTCTATATGTCTCTTCTATTATGAATGAATATGTGCTACTACAATTATATAGGTCTTGATCTCCCAAGAATAGATTTGGAGAGATCAATATGAATCTTGGAAATCATGGGGATGATCCTTATCATCATATTTAAGGATCTTCTTAATATGGGATGTCCTAAACATGGATTGAATAAGAATTACATGAATAGGATCTCATATTATTTAAAATAGATTAATGGATGAGAACTATCTATTCTATTGTGGAACATCTAGTCATCATATTCCACAACTAAAATATATCCTATTTTTAAAAGAAATTTTATTTGTGAGAAAAAGAAACATCAATATTTAGGAAAGTTAAATAATTGTAGTTTTCAGTAGGAACAAATGAAATCTTCTTTAACAAGTTTTCAACCTTTTACTAATCCTTTTAAATCTAAAGGTATTATTATAAACTCTTAATATCTAAAAAGAATTCCTCTTTTAGAAGAATTTTAACATAGATTTCTTACCTTATCTACCTCTTCATGAATGAAGACATGATAAGAAATTGGTTCCATCTCAAGGATATTCTAGAAAGATATGCATCGTTGAAGTAGGACCAAAGTAGAGCACCCAAAGAAATAGGTCATTAGTAATTGAAAAACTAGTAAGTGGCTTATGTGGATAAAAGGTTATTTCTCTTAGAATTGGACCTAAAGGTGTGGGGATCTTTACAACTTCTATCCTATATTAACCATTACTAAAAGAACTACATAACCTTGATTCATAATAAACTATCTCACATGGATATACAAGCTTGTTGGAGAGGTTTTGTCTCTTTGGGTTAGGCCGCTACCCCTTTCTATGGATTAAGGTTTAGGGCTAGTTGCATGTAGCTTAGGATAAATCTCTCTTGGAATATTAAATTATCCTAGATTAGGTTGTATTACGGTATGTCATTCGTGTTTATGTCTATGTATGTTCTAGGTCTTTTATGTGTGCATGAGGCATAAGGCTTACATAGCTAAATTGTTCTCTCCCTCTATGGTCAATAAGTAATCTTTGAGGCTGTGAAATTTGTATGTTTAAATTGGTAATTGTTGATGTCAAAGCCTATGAAACTCACAAAAGGCTTGAGAAACCATGTTGACTCTGAACACTAGTTTAGGATGGAGTAAAACCTCAAAAATCAAGAAATAAATTTTACTATACCAGACCATAATAACTTGAAATTCCCACAACAAATAAAATAAATTCTAAAATTATACCTTTCCAAATGATTTAAAGCCCTTCAAATCTTTCGTAGAATGTGAATGGTAGCTATGTCGAATTTCATTTGAAGCTCTAACTCACAAATTTTTAATTCCAAAAAGGTGGCAACAAGTTGAAAGGATAATGATAGGAGGGCATTACATCAATCTGTAGTAGATGATTATCCAAATCTAGAATATGAACAAACACTACATTAATACCCATACTATGACTAGATTTTTAATTTAATATAGATAATTTTCATCCCATCTCTTGTAATCCACATTAGTTTACTTGTTAAGATCTCTTAGAATTAGCCAATTCCATTTTGTTGAGGCTAAGCTAGTGTTAATTTGGAATTTAGGTTTTTTAAATATGACAGAGATTCCCTCTAGAATTATAAAGAGATAAAATGAGAAGAAAAGAGTAAAAGTAAAAAAGAGGTAAGAAGCTACAATGGATCATGCAATTAGATGACTTGGCCTAAACACTCAAGCAACAATTCCAAATCCTAGCATAACATCTCTTCATTATTCTCAATTCACAAACTATGGTGGATTTTGCAACTTTATTATTAGAGAGTTAATTATAAGGAAATAGATCAACTTGCAAACCTTAAGGTTTGAGATATCTTAAATGGTAATTAATGTCAGTGGTACACAAACTAGGATCCACACCAAGTGAAGTACACATATGCTTATCATAATGTTCTCAAATAGTATGCCTCAAGACTGTGGTGCTCGAGATTATTTATATTTGAACTTATGTGAATGACAGTTTGCCTTTACTTTACTCATAATTCCCTTTCTTGAGGGTAAAGTTGCCATGAAGTTGGATCTAGGCTTCGATGGTATCAATTTCGATGATAGCAGTAATTATTTGATATTGTAAAATTTTTTAAATAAATAATGACTTTGCCATCATATTAGTAGGATTTTCTCCTATCTTAATTTTTTAAAAGAATAAATCCTTTTTTGATATATTTTCTTTTGAATATAGTGATACTGTATTTCAATGTGCTTCATCCTATTATGAAAAGTAGGATTCTTAGATATGTAAATTGTACTTTGGTTAACATAGCTAATTTTTATAATCTTTTTATATATCTTAAGTTTAGCCACTAAGTAGTACAGGCATATTGGTTCATGGCTGGTTGGGTTTGCAACAACATATTTAGCTTTAGTGGCAAATTGAGCTATACAAGTCTATACTTAGCTTTTTCATAAGATAGCATCACCAAAGAGATTGAAGACATACCCTTTAGTGGAGTTTGTGTTATCAAAATTACCACCTCATTTAGCATCCACATAACCATGTAGAATGGATGAATTAATTTAATGACAAGTACCAAAGTACAAAACACCATAAATATACCAGAAAACTTGTTTCACAATAATTGATTAGATATATATCTGCTAAGTTTTCCAATAATATATGTAATATTAGGTCTGGAATCAATTGATTAGATGTATATTTGCTAAGTTTGCCAATAATGTATGTAATATTAGGTCTAGAATCAACTATTACATATTTTAAAATAATAATAGTTGTATCGTATAATATTCTTATCATGAGCTCTTTTTCTTTATCTATCTTTAGGTATTGTTGAACTAAAAGTTTCATTCCAATTTTACAAGGTATTCTTATAGGCATACAATATTTCATATAATACATTTTTAAAATGTTTTATATATATTAAAATTATTCAAACCCAATGTTTCTTATTAATCTTGCTTATTTTAATTTCCATATTCAAAATTATTTTATTAGCACTAAGATTTTTCATCTCAAACTGAGAAGAAAGAAGAAGTTTTAACTTCTTAGTTTCATTGATGTTATTTCCTATTATTAATATGTCACTAATAGATAATAGTAAATTTAAAAGTTTTCTAATTTTATTTTTGACATATAAGAAAGAGTATTTTTGACTTCTATGAAGTCAAGACTTAACATATGTTCATTAAATTTCTCATTCCACATCCTTAATGCTTGTTTGAGATCATACAATGATTGAAATAATTAACACACCATATATTCTTTTTCCTTTTACTTCATATCCATCATGTTGAAGCATATATATTTTGTCCTTAAGATCATCATTGAAGAAATCAATTTTACATTCATTTGTGTATTTTCTAGATCATAGGCCAATGATATTAACAAAAATGATCTAATGGATATTAATTTTACTATAAGGGAGAAAATTGCATCATAATGAATTTCCTTCTTTTAGGAATAATTTTTAGCAACAAGACATGCTTTAAACTATTCATCAAATTTAATTCTAAATACCCACTTATATCTAATTGGTGTTTTCCTAAATTATAATTTAGCTAATTCTCATGTCTTATTATTATGAATAAATGACATTTGATCATCAATCACTTGCTTCCACTGTTTATGATAAAGAGATATACATGCATTTTCATAAGTAGTTTAGCTTCAGTAATTAGAAATTAATATTCAAATAAAGTAGGTAATTTTCATATAAAATTAGACCATCTTAAGGTGTTGTGAAGTTGACAAAGCATTATGTTGATATTCTATTTTGTTATCTTTACTTAAAGTTTCCCTTATACATATTTCTCATATATCATTCAAACCATCATTTTGGTTAGGAGCAATGTCTCCTATTAGGATGATACTCTAATTCTGCTTTATTAATTTAGAAATATACATGATCAAGTGTTATATCATTGAAGAAATTGTGCTTGATAAGTTGATAAGTCTCTCTAAATATAACATCATGATTATAGATAACCTTTTTAGTTTCTTGGTTGTACAACTTATAGGTTTTTATACCATGATCATAACCAAGGAAAATATACTTTACAAACTTCTAATATAATTTTAATCTATTATTTTTTGAAATATTAACATAAGCTTCCCATCCAAAAACTTAAAGATAATTCAAATTGACAATCTTGCTACTCTATATGTCTTCTAGAATCCTTTCATCAATTGTAAAGCATGGAGGCTTGTTGATGAGATAGTAGGTAGTCATCATAGGTTCAACCCAAAAATGTATTTCTAAGAATTATTATACCAAGAAACTTTTGCGTCATCAACTAAAGACACTACATACAAATCACTTCTTAATGAGTAGAAGGAATTTCATTGTTTTAGTTTTCATATATAGTTGCTTTCCATTTTTTTGGTGCTATATTATCTTTCTTAAGATGACTAATTTTTCCACAATTCCAACATCTTGATTTTGTGGGACTTTTTTTGGGATTTATAAGGTTTAAATTTTAGCCTTTGATTCCATCTAAGGTAAAAATTTTTGGCAAGGAAAAGATCATTTGGAATAGGGAAAAAAAAATTCATGCTCCTTTTTTCAATGAGAAGTTAGGCTACATCGTGATAGCTATTCAATGTCGCCTAGAGCTTTGGCACTGGGCCTCCCACATGAGGTGGACTCAAATTTTGCCCAAAATGGCCGCTGACCCAGAGTTTGACACCCATCCCTTTTACACAAATTGGAGTGAGGAGACTATCGTGTTTAGAGGGTGGAAAATTCATATCACGGTTGCGTTGGTCACAACCGCTATCGGGGCACCCTTCAGCGGCGCTCACATCCCCCCGATGATGGGTTCGCATGTGGCCACTCTCTATTTCTTCCAGGGCCCCATCCTGAAGATTTCCAGTGGACATATCAGGGGGAAAGCCCTCTCATATGATTGGAAGGCGACGACATAGTTGGTCAAACGCTATTTCATCCATTCCGGGTCACACCACAAGTTGAATGGGGTGCACTTTAAATTCCTTCAATGCATGCACGACGACACTCCCATCAACCTCCCACTCTTTCTCTGGGAGTCTCTGCAGAGGCGCCGACTTGGCAGACATCCCGGGATGATTTGCACCTTGTGGTTGGCCAACACTCCCACCCTGCCTGCCCAACCTTCGGATCCTCAAGAGTCGTGAAAGTGAAAGCACCGTGGGTCCGGTGAGGGGACCACGATCTAGCACCCTAAAGCTATCCACGAACAGAACCTGCCGAGATAGCCCTTAGAGGAGGACCCATCGATGGAAAATGATACCACCACAAGCAACACGGGGGGCAACTTCCAAAACCCCCCTACTTAGTCGACGATCTAGATGCTGCTTTGGATTGAGGGTGTCCTCAAGGATCATATGAAGGGAATCACTCAAATGATCGAGGAAAAATAGTGCCGCATCGCGGTGGGGCTAGGATAGTCGGGACCCAACATGCACATCGCCCAAGGGAATAATTCTAGATAGAATTCCCCCAGAAGGTAGCTGGCGGTGGAATGGGGGGGGCCATTGGGGGTGGGGTGCCTCGATTTGCTTCCTTTTTGGTTGGGATTTCACACTTTTTGCACTGGGGGAGGTGGCCGCTTGCCTACCTGTGGGGATGCTTGCGGCGGGGTGGGTTTCAACTCCTCTGGGGGTTCTTTCTTTCTTGGCTGGTGTGGGGCCAGCGGCTCTGGCCCTCGCTGTGCGGCTGTGTAGCTCCTCTATTTTTTGGAATATATTTTCTCTCGACCTTTTCCAAAAAAAAAAATAGTATCAAAATTAAGAGTTGACATAGAATTAGTTACTAACATTATAAAAGTATTCCAAGACTGAAGGAGAGACATTAAAAGATACATAAAAAAATCTTCCTCTTTTGTTATATCTTCAACTACTTGAAGTTGCATAACGATATTGTTGAAGATGTTTAGATGATCAGTAATTGATATACATTTAGGCATCTTGACTATGTGGAGATACCTTCTATGAAATAATCTATTTGTAATAGATTTTATTTGGTACAAATATTTTAACTTGTCCGATAGGTCATTGGCATTTGTAACTCTAGAAATGTTGAGTAGCACCCAACTAAAAAAACACAAACAAATTATGATTTTTGATAAACCTGCCATACCTTGAAATCAATAACTAAATAAAGCCACCAAAAAATACAAAATAAAAACTCACCACCAAAAGAACCTTCAATACAAATTGTGATGCTTGAAATCATTTATGAAAACTAAAATAGTAAAATAAATTAACATAAATAACTAAAATATATACTAAAGAAAAATTATAAAAAGATCAACAAGAAATAAGCTTCTAGATTGTTAATAACAATAGGTCAAAGAGAATTACATAAACAAAACATACAAGACAATGGAAAAGCATAACATAAGTATAAAAGAAAACCATACAATCTAAGCATTTTATTATATACATATATACATATTTATAGGGTGGGATGCACATCTACAAGCAAGTTGACCAGATGTAAAATAGACATTAGCTACCACAAAAGAGATGACTGATACTACAATATATTACAACATAACTAATGTAATAAAAAGGAAATATATTTCTTGGAAATTGATGAAGTAACTGTGTTTGAGTTGATGTAACTTCACTTTGCTCATAGGAAATACAATAGACACACACACACTCTTCATAAAATTCCATACATGCATAGTAGAATCTCCTTACGAGGCTAATGAGAAGAGAAAGAAAAGTTGTAGAAAATACTTGATGAAAATTTTCCATTATTGGGAGAAGGTAGTTAGTGAACACATACAATATAGTTCTTTGGCCTCTCAACCTAAGAACTTTATTTCTTAAAGCTTTACTAGTGAGATCTTGTACCATCTGATTAGATGAATTTTCTTGTTGCTGGTGTGTAAAATTTTTCTCCTACCAAAATTCCCTATTAGGAATTTCAAGTATATCTTGAAAGGGATGGAACATGCGAAAGAATAAAATAAGAAAAAAAAAACAAACGTGATAGGAAAATAGAAATAAAAATAGTAACACACACAAAATTTATCTGGAAACCTCAAATTAGGATGAAAACCATGGGTAGAGGTAGAGAGTTAATTCATTAGATCAAAGATTAAGAGTACAGGGGAGTGATTCCTCTAAAAGGGGAAAGTGAAATGGGAGTATATAAAGGGAAGTTTTACCCTTCAAATTTTGGTACAATGTAACGATTGACCGTTCAACTTCTATAATGGCTAACCCTTCAACTTCTGTAATGGATAGAACCAAAAATAGGACTTGGGTCACCATACCATACTCTAACAATCTTCACCTTGATGCGNGGACTTGGGTCACCATACCATACTCTAACAATCTCCACCTTGATGCGAATTCCCTTACAAGGAACAAATCTGTAATCTTTGACAAAAGATCTCCACCTCTTCTACAAAAACAACAAAAGAACTCAATAAGAAACATCAACCAAGTCCAACCAATGCTCAAACTTGGCAATTAGAAGTGACTTGGTCATCATATCAAAAGGATTATCATGGGTACTAACTTTGATCACAACAATATCACCACAAGAAATACATTAGAAACCCCCCTGCAATATGTTCACTATAAATAGAGCCCCAAAAATATATGTAATCACATGCTTCCAAAAAAGTAACTTCCTAGGAACTACACACATAGGCCAGAAGAACTAGGTCCAAAACATAACTCATTACTATGTAGCATTTGGACCATCGACTTTGTTCAACAATTAGAATTGTGAGCCTTCATGGAAGCAGCAGCAAAAATTCAGGCACACCTAATAAGAACCTTTCATAAGACTTACTTATGTTGTTGGTTGTCTGAAGCTACCAATAATGGATAGTTGAGAGCATCTTCCTAGCTATGGCTACTACTTTTGCTATAGAATTGTTCCAATGTACATTTTTTACTCTTCCAAAAATATTACTTCCCTGTAACTACTAATGCATAGATAACATAAATTGATAGAAATACAATGACCCCCAACAAAGTGATTCTTCCTATAACTAGGAAAATCCATAGCATGACCAAGGTAAAGAGGTAAAAGAAAACATCCTAGATAAAGCAAGTGGAGTGGTTGAAGTGAGCCAGAAAAACATAAACCCTACTGAACTTGTTGTTGATGGAAATAAACCTAGAGACACCATCCTCTTCATTCAGTGGTAGTGCAGTGATGTAGGTAATGACAACAAAGATCTTAATCACCACTAGAAACTGGAAATAGTTAGCCCATGCTAGTTGCTATTTCTCAACCCTAAGGCCTCCTCTATCTCTGCCGCTGCTAGCCCTTTGCATTGAAACATTGTCATGATTTTGCATCAAAAAGGTCACCTTGATGTCCTTAGAATTGCTAACTTGGTAGTT
>MNCI01008335.1:1582732-1622280 GCA_015680685.1 Gnetum montanum | reverse complement strand
AGGGATGTCCACTTATTATTTATTTAAAAGATTACCTAAATAATTTTTAAAATTATTCAATAAATTAATAATCTATTTCTTATTATTATTATGAAAGATTTATTTTTGATAAAATAATATCTATAAATTATTTAATATATACAATTTTTGTAGCTTCATTCCATAGATATTGTGGCATATTCTTTTCATTCACCATTGATCAAATCATCTCCAATACAATTTTATTTTTTCGCTCTACCACACGATTTTATTCAAGTGTCTTAGCTAATCACAACTATCTTTTGATACTTGAATCCCTACATAGCTCTTAAAACTAATTTGAGGTAAATTTACCTCCATTGTTAATCCTAATAGCTTTGATTTTGAGCCCTCATTCATTTTTAACCAAATTCTTAAATTTCTTAAACTTTTTAAATATATTAGATTTCTTTTTCATACATGTTAGCTAAGACATTCTAGTATAGTCATCAATAATGAGAAAGAAGTATTTGCTATATTCTAAACTGACTACATCAAAAGATTTACAAACATCCATATGCACTAATTCGATCTAATGTACAATGAAAGTTTATAGACTTATAAGTAGCTCTTGTTTATTTTCCATGCTAGTTAGTAGAAAATACCTCTTCTAGGTGACTTACTTTGGAAATACCTCTTACGCTTTGAGTTTTAATGAGAGCCTGGATGTTGCCTAAGCTCAAGTGACCTAACGTTTTATTCCATAACATAGTGTTACTTGTCTCAAAGATGAGAGTTAAACATTAAAGCTACTCATTTATAAAATATAAATTATTTCCTTCTCAAATAACATAAGCTTATCTTCTCTTTTATCTTCTATTGGTTAACCATCATCCATGATATCTTTAAGTTGTCCTAAGTTATGTGTGAATCTGATAAATAGATATGATGTAACCTACGCATTCTTCCCTCTCATATCCTTCTTTGGTAGCAAGATTTTATTCTTAAGCCTTAAATTCTCTTATTTAGAAAATTTGAGCTTTTCCTTGTAATTCTCAACCTCTTGTTTATTTTTATTTAATTCATTGTTTAGTTTCTCATTAACCTTGACTACCATTTCTAATTTCTCTATTAGTCCTTCAACACTCACATCATCTACTTATTTATATACAATCTCAACTATATCTAACGAGCTTGGTCTAACTTTATCTTCACTTGAACCTATAGTCTCAGAAGTACCAAGAATTTCTTCTTCACTTGGATTCATATCCATAAAACTTGAAAAAACATCATTTAAATCATAATCTTTAATTATATTAAGATATAAAAATAAATTTGTAGTAATAATATCATAATGAAAATCATGATCCAAAGAACTGGTTCCTCTACTAATAGCTCTTTAAATGTTGTCACTATGAGCTATCAAATATGTTCTCATCTTAAACTTCTAAAAAGAATAATCTAATCCATCGAACCATGGAGCTCTATTGGAATAAAAGCCTTGATTATGTGTCATGTCTAGGACTCAAACACATAACACAAACTATTTAGTCAAGAAGTGTTAACTAAGCACTAATACCAATTATTGTTTCTGGATGAAGCTAATGGTACTGAGAGGGTTGTAAATCAAGACCTTATAAAAATTCAACTAATTGAAAAACAACAAAATACACCAAGTTGGAAATTTAACCTAGATAAAAGAGCAACTATCATAGAAAAAATAGATACAAAATGTTTAGAGTGGTTCAATTACTAGAATGGTTGGCCTAATCCTCTATAAAATTCTCTCCAAATCCTTATGGACAAAGCTATTTTTTAATTAAAAAAAAAAAGTTACAACACTTCTTTTGCAATCTTGGACTAAGCATAACTACCAAGCTCAAAGTGACAAAATTAAGCATTTAAAGCACAAAGAAAGATAAATTTACTTCTTAGTCTTAAATTAGAGACTCAAAATGTAGTGATCGAGAAAACAAGAAACAAGGCTTTTTAGAGAAGAGAGAAGAAAATACTAGGAAAGAAAGAAAGGAGAAGAAGAAATTCCAACTCAAGAATAGGAATTAATGAAAATGAGCTCATAAATTCCATTATATAGTCAATGTTCTTTATAGACATTTCTAGATCTATTTCTCCAACCATTGCATATCTATTAGAAAAGAGCTAAAGAAGAAGAGAATTTGTACCTATTACAGCTTAGCCTCTATTACTACTTTTGACACAAAGTAGAACTGGGCATTAAAGCTTATTACAGAAGGAAGCAATCTATGCTTTCACCTTTGGCATTAATGGTCAAAAATTTGCCTTCGATCATTAAGCTCAACCACTTTAGAGATAATAGCTAACTTTGGCTTTATTTTGGCTCAATATGCTCCTATCATTTTTTGTAATGAGTTAACCTAACTCCTATAGCAATAAGCTTTTTACACTTTCCTTTAACATGGCCACTAGAAGCATCTAGATGAAACTAATTTCATCTAGATGCCTTTTTTTATTAGACCTTGCATTAAATCACATGTTTTAATAATCATGTCATAGCTCATCCTTTGCTTCAAGTTGACTATGCTAATGTGGTGTCCTTTAAAAATTGAACTCTTTGTGTGTTTTCATATGGTTTCATCTTTACATTGTGCATTGGGCTAAGTCTAAAAAGGAAATCCTCTTGCTTGCATGATCCCCTAATATCGCAATCTCCTAAAATCATCTAGATGATTTTAAATTCATCTAGATGGCTTCCTTGGTGCTAATATTTTATAGCTTCTTATCATATTGAGCTTTTTCTTCCAACAACATTAGTCCAAATCATTTATTTTATTTGATAGTGATGAGCGATGAGGTACCCCTGTGCCCAACCATACAAATCATGAGCGTTCACACACAACTCGGTCGAATTCCGCAGACTAAAAGCACTTACATACACCAACTTCTAGTGAGCAAAACCTTAGTAAGAATGGTTGTTGTCTTCCCAATCTTACCTGTGATATTCTAAAGAAATGGTTGAGTGAGACTGAGGCAAATGATTTTTTATCAATTTTCTTTTTATCTTTAAAGGTCTAACTCTTTTAATGTAGGAAATGGAAAGTTGTGTAATTTGTAATTGTTCTACTCTATCTCTTAACTCTACCTAACATAAACAACCAATCCCATCTTCCATGCACATCCTGAGCATATCCTAACCACTGCTAGGTTACCAGACATTAAGCATCACTGGGTTACCAAGTATTCGATATATGTTCGAGATGGTCATGCCTATGGTTCTCATAAAATATGAAAAAGAAAATAATTGTAAAGTAATAACAATAAAACCTTTTGGAATTATTTAAGTGTTGAAATATGAAAATGTTTTAATGCTTAAGTGATTAAATCCAAATGCTGCAAGGAATGCTCAAAAAGCTCATCTTTATTGCTGATCATGCCAATGGGCTCGGGTATATTAGCACTTGAATAAAGACTAGTGCACCCTTCTCACACCTGTTGTGGACACTTGCGAAATATTCTAACTTACATGAAAACAAACTATAAGAGCTTCACTACAACTACCAAAAGGATGCTATAAATGCTGCAAGTGTGCGCATATTTATAGTGAAAGATAGACTCTATGTTAACGAGGTCACGTTAACGCATGAAATGATGCGTTGATGGGGTTACATCACCATGGCTACATCAACGAGGCACCGTTGACGTGGCCCAGTTGACGCATCAACTGAACACTTCATCATACCCCCACGACTAAGTGAAAACTCATTCTTAAGTTTATTACAATTTGGAAGGTATGAAGTTATTGACGGTACACACGACAAAACACATTTACATACACACTGACTTTATTAACATATTAAGTGCCCTAGTGTTTAGCAAAATAAGTTACAAAATTTTGGTGTTCATAGATAATGAAATTGAATACCCTGACAACCATAGATTCTCAACCCTACCGAAATGCTGAAGTTGCTAGAGAAGGTCAGACAGTTCCCAGTGGCAGTGGTTCTAAAAGGCCTTTGCCAACTTCTAGTGCACACAGTGGTTGAGGCGTTGATGATGGTTGTCCTGCAGCTACTGCAACTTTTAGAGGTAATCGAAAAGCCTCCAACAATGCCCTATCTTCTCCTCTTTGCTTATAGGATCATTCACTATCTAGGAAACTTCACCAATGTGTGCTAAAATGGGAACATTCCAAGGACATGGAAGTGCAAGGAAGAGTTCCTTCAAATTGACAAACCAGGCAGCGAACTATTTTTGTTCAATATCGAATGCTTAGACTAATGTTTACAGCTACTGGTAGTCATTCATTCATCAAGCCAGGTTCTCTGCAACTACACGTTGTTCTTCAAAATGGGTGTGAAGAACTTCAAGTTCTGCATTGGCTATTTCTAGCTTTTGTTTTATCTCTTTATGCACTTGGAACTCGCCCTCGTATAAAGAATAAAAGGTGGCCACTTGTTTCTCCAGGTCTGACCATGGCCTTCCAACTATGAGCATAGCCAGGTTTGCATAATGAAGATTCGCTAACTCCATGTATTCTGTCATCTCTTCAATCTGTAGCTCTTTGAGACACATCTCAGCTTAGTTTTAGGCATTCAATCCATTGAAGATGGGTTGGCATACCTCACCTCCTTCCATGAGCTATTGGAGTGCTTGGTTTATTTTAGCCTTTGCAACTTGAATTTCTTTTTCATTAACTTCCTTCAGCAATCCCACTTGGTCCCTATAATGATTTTTTACTTGTTCAAACTTAAGGGCCTTATTTTTCCAAGGGACAATTTCAATAGCTGATTTTTCTCACAAGGCTCGAACTTCTTCCATGGATAGATTACAATTTTTGGTCACCAATCTCCTTACATCAATGTTTACCCTGGCTAGCTCCTCCTATTGTTGATGGATAAAATTCTTCATGTGTTGATTTGCATCACTAACATTGCACAGGCGATAAACCTTTGTGGTCAACCTGACATTCTCTTGGTGAACCTCTGCCAAGTCCTTTTTTAGATGGTAAGAATGAGCGTTTGTTAAGGACTTGTCAAAGATTTCCGACTCTTACTCGTGCTCAACCATTTAAAGTTTGGTTTGAAGCTGTTGAAAAGCTTCATCCCTAGTGACTTCGCAGTTGAGGAGAGCTGGATTAGCAAGTTGGGCCCTCTGTTGGGCAACTTCCATAACTAAGCATTGATAATTTTCCTAGGCTACTTTGAGTGGCCCCTCCAAGATGAGGCACTTGCCCCTTGTTGAGAGTAACTTCAACTGAGTGGTAGTGATGTTGTCTGAAAGATCAAAAACATCCAGAAGTAGTTTCCTAGTTACCACTAGTTGATCCAATAATTCTTCATGTCAGGCTACGTTGATTCTACTATGTTGAGTTCTTGCAGACGTCTATACATCTCCAAGTCCATGTACATCCGGTACAGGTGTCGTAGGTGCATTAAGAGCCATAGCGATTATGTCAACAACCACTTCTGTCACAACCTCTTGTCCCAAGTATTGCATTACCAAGATAATCTCCCCCTCTCCATCCTCCAAGAACATCGAGAAAGTAGTGGCATTTCCTAAAATTTTAGGAAATAGTTGTTCTGTGGACACCATTACTTCTTAGACACTAGGATTTGTTCTTGCAAGAACATGTGTTCATGTGGCAAAAAACATCGGCCCTACTCTCTCTAGCAGACTTATAGATCAAGAAACTTATTCAAGATGGCTCATTACAGGGTGGTATACCAAAGGGCCTTCTCCACCGCTAGTTCCTATTGATTGCTCTTGCTGGCTTAAGAACGATTGTTGGATCTTGTGTATGTGTTTTGTGATCATTTGTGAGCCCGACCTTGTTGTTTGTGTCGGTTGTCGAGGTGGTTACTACTCTTCCTTTATCTGCATTATGTCAGGAGTCTTGTCTTTCATCATTTAGTGCCACGAGGCAATTAGGGTATGAAAAAGTGTATCATTAGCATAGCATGCTATCCCTGCCTGTTTGCACAACTTCCTGATTAGGCAAGGAAAGGGTAGAGCTTACCTTCTACGTTCATTTTTAGCAAATCTTTTTTCAATTTCAAGGAAAAGTAACTATGGAAGGTTAATGGGGAACTTCCCACTTAGAGCAGCACATGCACCAATAGAGAAGGTAGTGATCTTGTTGGGTCTTACTATTGGATTCAAGTGGTAAGATGCAATTTTTGAGTAGACTCTCTCTACAATGGTTAGTGTGTCAAACTCATTATGTTCTACCCCATAACACTGTCTGGTCCACTCCCCTTTCACCTCATGGTCTACTTGTTTGGAATCTCTGCCACATCAGCTCTAGTCTCAAGCAACCCAAGAGCTTGCGTGATTGCTTCTGCAAAGTAAGATACATGAATGTCCTTAATTCTTACTCTAGACCTCAGTTTCCAATTCGTCCAAAAGAGATAAGTTTCTCCTAGGTATCATTCACCACTGGAGATGGTGATTGGCCACATAGGAGAATTTTGTAGTTGGGTTTTAACTTCATCTAGTGCATCTTCTAGAAACAGTATGAAGTTTAACTCCTGAAGGACCGTTCGTTGCAATTCCCTTGGCTTAATAGCATCAATACAAGCTTGGGTTAGGGTGACCTCAAGCCATGGCGCTACCACTGGAGTCTCGTTCCTTTGTGATTGCTTGCCAGGGATGTCCTCTTCAGGAATCTAATGAACAAATTCCACGTCAGGTCCTTCGTGGAGAGGGCCAGTTGCATGTGATCCCTCCTCATGCTCTTGAGGTCATGTGCCCTGTCCTCTTCCCGTTCTAGGTCACTTGTCCCTTTGTTGGGATGATCCTTCTCTCCTTGGATGCCTCAATTTAGATGCCATCTATAGGCACAACATAACCATGAATTAAAATGTGTATGAGTTGCTCAAAATGGCAATAATACACATTCTCATTTTGGCCAAGCTATGACATTGGCACATGCATCTTGTTAGGTTCCTTGGAGTGTAGTTGTTAGAAAAAACAACAAAACATAATGAGTTCCAATTTATAATTATTTTTTTATTTTTGTTTCTCTTGTCTGTCCTCTAAGAGGTGTTAATTCTTTGATAATCATAATAATTATAGCCCTCACCCAGCCCATCCCCCCCCCCCCGCACACCCCCCCCCCAATGATGTAGTCATACCTCCGATAGCAAAAGGGTGAAAGAATGGTTGGATTGGGACACACTGTAGAAATGGTATGTGCTCAGTAAGAAGACTTGATGGAGAAAAATGGAAAAATTCCCCTTGCTTTATGAACAAATGGACAATTTTCAAAGGCACAACGTGGGTATATATAGTATTTTTGTCATGCATCAATTAGGCTGCATAAACGAGGCTACGTAAACATAGGGGGATGCATATACAAGGCCTAGTTGATGCAGCTATTCTACTTAGTTGACCTATGTTGATCGACAAAGTAAGAGCCCAAATCTTTGGATTGGAACACAAAGTTGGGGTGATTTAAGAACTTAGAGACCATAGAACTATCCAATAGAAAGAGGAAGGAAGATTTTCCTCAAAAGAAGAGTTGAAGGTAGGAGAATTTCATAAGATGGACCTTTGCGACTAAAGAGCCATGTGATGGGTAGAATAGAGATGATCAACAAAATATACCAAAGGGGAAGGAGATTAACAATCGGGACCAAAGGATATGCAAGTGGGTCCTCCCCATAGTAGGCATTAGCCTCAGTTGCCCTTGCACATTGTCAACATAGAAGTTCGTGGGTCCTATAGTTAACTAATGGTTATCACAAGTTAATACTCACACCATGAGAACCAACCAAAGAATTTACGAGTTCAAGCAAGGCACGATAGACGATCCAAACATAAAACCGGTAGTGAGGTGAGTCATGGGAAGTAATTGATGAAGAGAAAGGAATCTAAAATGGAATTCCTAATGTTTGTCACTTGAAATCCCTTGTGAAGTGTGTGATTAAGTGACTCGGTAGGAGCCATCCTTAGTTTAGACCCAAAACCAACCACGCTCAGTGACATCACAACAACATTCAAAAACTTAGTCCATCCCTTGAAGCACAAGAATGCTCCCACAATAACTACCATTCCAACACGAGTGAGATAGAGGAAGTGAAAAAGGGTCATAGTTAGAGGAAAAAAAAGAAGTCCCACAACGAGTGCTTGTAGCCCATTAGAGGTAGTCTAAGGGGTGTGCTTTGAATTCCCATGTGTCTTTTTTTTGTTTCTCTTTTTTTTTTTATGGGAACCACACCATGCAAAGACCCATGCGTTTTCACATACATTTGGTCCAAGGGGTGTGCTTTGAATCCTCATTTTTGTTTTTTGTTTTTTTCGAATGATGAGGACCACACCGTGCAAGGAAAATTTACCAATGAACTTCCTATTATGGGAGGATATTGGAGTGGTAAGAAGTACATGAGGAAACTCTCACAAACAAGGGAACAGAAAAGTACGAAGAATGTTACATTCCCCTTGAAGTCACACCTTGTTCAAACCATTGGATCCTCCTCAAGTCTAGAAACTACACAAGTCACAAATTCATTAAAGTTGTTTTTAATGGAAAAGGGATTGCATGTTTCCAAAATAAGGAAAACCATGAAGTGGGTGGATGGGTGGATAATGTGGGCTCACTGCCTGTTAAATGAAATGAAAGTATAATGTGACTTCCTAGAATAGAAATGCTAAGGCAAGAACTAGATATAATAGGCGGACCATAATATGCACCATCACAAAGAGGACTAATCACACTAGTACGTCCTATGATAATAAGACAACTTATTAATGAGAAGTAGAAAACAACTGAAAGATAAGTACATATATACATATAGAAATAAATAAATAAAAAGTAAGTAAGAATGGTCAAACGTATGAACAATGTTGTAAAACAAAAAGGTGTAAAACAAAAACGTTCAAAAACAATTGAGGAGCCAGTAGAGGTTGTTAGCATGGATGATGATCTCCCCCATGACTAAGTTGGGAGGAGGAGACCCAGAAAATAGAACGAGGTTTACTTTGTGACGAGAGGGCAGTGATACTAGTTTGGTGGAGTTTATGAAAGGATTTTAATTGTTTCATATTGACTAACTGTGTTTTTATGGGATCCTCAAGTTTTTGTATAAATAGGGCCCCAGACGAAAAGTTTTCGGAAACAATATAAGGTCCCTCCCACAATGTTTGAAACTTACTACATTGCAGTACATGTGTGGGTTTCCAATAGAGTACCTTATCTCCACATTGAAATGTTACCTTTCGAATCCTAAGATCATGAAGTTTTTTACTATTTGCCTTGTGTATTTCATTTGATGATTGGGCTACTAGTTAGTTCTCATCTAGCACATTCAAGTTGATGAGTCGTTCTCATTGTGCTAGTGATAGGTCAAGACCCAAGTCACTGGCAGTAGATAGTCTTCAAATTTCTACCTAAATTGGCAGTTTTGGTAATTTCCCATACACTAACTCATAAGGAGAGTAGCCTATAGGAAGTTTCCACATTAAGCAATAGGCCCAAAGGGTGTCATTAAGTTTTGTGCTCCAATCCCTCCTATATTTGCTAACAGTCCTAGTTAGGATCTTTGTAATCTCCCTATTTGTGACTTCGGCTTGCCCATTGGCTTGGGGATGATAGGGTGTTATAAATTTATGTTCAACCCCCAAGTTTTGCATGAGTTTACGAAAATTATTGCCCGTGAAGTGAGTTCCATTATCCAAAATGAGTGAACATGGCATCCCAAACCTGTTCACAATTTGCTGTTGGACAAACTATGCAGCTGTGGTTGAGGAACAGTCGATGATGACTCCGCCTTTGACCACTTGGTACAGTAGTCTACTACGACGATGATATACGTCGTCCCGTTGGACATGGATGTGATAGGGCCCATGAAGTTGATGCCCCAAATATCAAAGGGTTCTAGTGGTTGGATCCACTATTGAGGTCCCTCCATTCATGCTATCATCCCACCATCTCTCTGACATCATTCACAGGAGCAAATGAACCATTGATCATCTTTGAAGAGTGTAGGCTAGTAATATCCTACAAGTAGGATTTTAATGGCTATGCATCGTCTAGCATAGTGGCCCCCACAAGGGCCCTCATGAGCATCTTGAAGGACACGTAGTTTATCCTCATCAGGGACACACCATCAAACCAAGCCATCCACACACACCTTGTAAATATGTCCGTTGATTTCCATGAAGTGCTTGGCCTTATGAAGAAATTGTTGCTTCTTCTGATGATCCCACTCCTTTGGCAATTCTTGTGTTAAGAGATAAGTAAGGATGTCACTAAACCAAGTTGATCCTGTGGGCATTTCCTTGGTGATTGCTCCAACAAAGAGGAGTTCATCTAGAAATTGGTCAAAGAGTGGCTCCTCCTCCTCTGTGCTATTCCATCGCAACCGAGATAAGTGGTTAGCAACCACATTCTTAGTTCTCTTTTTTTCCACCATAGTAAGGTTGAATTCTTGAAGGATCACGAGCCACCGTATGATACGGGGACTTATTGTTGGTTTGTTCATAAGGAACTAGATGGCACTGTGGTCAATATGTACAAACACCTTGAATCTGAGCACATAGTATCGAAAATTTTCCAAGGCGAACACCACCACCATCAATTCCTTTTTAGTGGTGGTGTAACTAAGCTAAGCACCCACAATGCTTTGGCTTGCACAGTGGATGTAATATGGATGTCACTAGTCATCCAACTGTGTGAGCATGGCTCCCAATGCATAATTAGACGCATATGTCATGATGTGAAATGGTCTGGATCAATCAGATACCCATAGAATTGGAGTTTCTATGAGTTTTTGTTTTAGTTTTTGGAATGCAAACTCATATTTCCTAGTCCAGAAAAATGAAGTGTCCTTCTTTGTTAGTTTCACCAACGACTTCGCGATCTTTGAGAAATTCTCGATGAAGCATCGGTAATAACCAATGTGTCCAAGGAATGACCAGACATCTTTTACAGTGCTTGGTTGACTGGTGATTCCTTGGATGATTCTAATTTTTTCAGGGTCTACACCAATCCCTGCTTGTGAAATTCAATGCCCTAGAACAATGCCCTCTTAGACCATCAAGTGACTCTTTTTCTAGTTGAGCCGTAAATTTGTTTCCACAGATCTTTTTAAAACTTGATCAAGGTGGTCCAAGGCTTGTTCAAATGTTGCTCCATAGGTAGAGAAGTCATCCATGAAAACTTCTACCCCATTGTCAATTTTTTGCTGAAAGATGTTGAGGACGAGGTGTTGGAATGTTGTAGGCGCATTACATAAGCCAAAGGGCATCTTCTTATATGCAAAAGTCCCCTAGGAACTTGTAAATGTTATCTTGGCCTGATCCTTAGGTACGATCTGGATTTGGTTATAGCTACTATAACCATCCAAAAAGCTATAGCAGCAATGCCCCAAAATGGTATCCAACACTTGATCCACAAACAGAAGTGGGAAGTGGTCCTTAAAGGTTGCCATATTTAGTAGTCAAAAATATATACAGACTCTCCATTTTCCATCCTTCTTTGGCACTATAATGAGTGGTCTAACCCATTCGCTATTTGCAATGGAATAGATGAACCCTACTTTCAACAATTATTCAATTTCATCCTTGATGATTTGCTTTAGTTTGGGGTTCAATCATCTTTGTGGCTATCGTCATGGCTTCATGGAGGGGTTGATATAAATATGATGTTGGCATACCCTAAGGTCAAATCCTGTTAGTTCAAGATATGATCATGTAAAAGCACCCACCCATTTGTTCACCATCTTTAGTAATCTCTTCTTTTGTTTAGGAGCAAGAGTGGCATTGATGATTACCAGCTTGCTATTCTATAAGAATGCATACTCCAGATTAGCCGGTAATGGTTTCAATTCTAGGGGCTATTATCTAAAGCTTTTAGGGATTTATAGCTTCCCCAATCATCATTTTCATCAACAGTGGAGGCTTGTTGATGGACCTTTTCTAGTTCATCCATGCTTTTCATATAGGCACATACAAGGCCCTCAAATGATTCCATGCATAGAGTGCTATTATCAGGGCAACAGTCAACCACTGGGTGCCTTCTTGATTAGTGGCTACTGTGTATAGACATCGCTGAACTTGGGCTTCTTTAGCACATCGACCACATGCTTGAATGGATGCCCGCTTAATGGACCAAATTTGTTGCACACAGTTGCACGTAGATTCACTGCACACACTACATGGGATGCGCTTCTTCTCAATCTTTTTGAAAGCATTTTCTTTTGAAATTTCAAGGGAAAGATCTCAAAGTCCCAATCGTGCATCCACCGTGTTGAGCTAGGCTCTTCCCATTATAATCAGAAAATTCCCCTTGCAATTATCAACCTGGATGACCAGGAAGTCAACAAGATAGGACCACCCACAAATGGTGGTCATGATATCTTCTACCAACCCTAAGGGAACAGTTATGTATTGGTTTGCCAACTTGAGCCGAATGTTGCTTTTCTTCATCCGGGGTAGGTTCCAAGCCTTGTAAATATCGTGTAAAATCAAATTGATGCCAGACCTTGAATCCAAGAGAGCTTTGCATGGCTCATTTCCTGCCACTTGAAGGTATATGAGGGGACTCCTTGGATCAATCAATTTCCAAGAAAGATGACCTACCTTTATCCAATCCATCACAGTGTGTGTTAGCATGACGGTTTGTACTTTGGGGGGTGTTTAGCTTGAAGGTTGCTCAAAGGGTTGAATGGTGGAGATGATTAGAGGTTTAGAGGCACTAGCCACAGGTGAATGTGAGGGTATGTTTGGGATATTATGCTGAAAAAAAGGACATTTCTATGGTTTTGATTTTGATCCACTTGGCTAAGAAGCTGGTTGTAAGTTGACAACCCACATGGCATTATGTTGCTGTGGCTATGATGGTATTTCTCCCTACATAGGTGGAGTAGGAGGTAGCTGAGTGAAGGGCTAATGAGTAGGTATGGCAGAAGAAGGTGATAGAGGATAGTATTGATGTGGGTTCTTCCCCCTAGATGATGGAGACTGTGTTCGAAAGTATTTCGGGGGGTAGTAATGATTTTGAAATGGCACGTGGCTAGAAGAGTCTCCATGGGGAGACTGGTTACTAAACGTAGTACCCATAAGGATCTAGCTACCGATAAGGGTACTACTACCTTGGAGGTGGCATTCCCCACAATTTTCAATGCTGCCATTGCTAGTAATACTCATAAGGCTATGGCAGTGCTCCACTTGGATAATATCCCTATTGCTGGTGGAACTGCCTAGGATTGCCTTGTGGATAAGGTAATCTTCAGGGTGTTTGCCTTTTTACCAAGTGAGGATTCAATGCATACACCACAGGACAACACCCCTTAGGATGTTCATACTGGCATATGTCACATCCATCATCCTCCTCTGTGTCAGAATTTGCAACTTGTTCTACCACAACAACTTTGCCCTTACCTTTATGATAGGCACGTTCAGCTTCTCTTCTCCTATGCCGATCTCAATCATTACTTTACTCTTTAGATTCCTCCATGATTTTTAGGACACTTTGAAACCTTTCATCCAAAGAATCTCACATCTTGTCAACCTTGGCCACAATTTTAGAAGCAAATTTTTGTATGGATAATGTTTTTTAATTCACTGCTGCGTCCAATGGTGATTCCTCCTCATCTTCACAAAATTAGACCTCCTTCTTTCAAATGGAAGGGTCCTAATTATATTCTTCTACACTTTCCTTTTTCCTTAGTTCCCCCTCTTCTTTAGCTACCTGCTTGATTAGGCGTTGTAGTTGATGGGCCCTTAACTCAGATAGTCATCCCTAAGCATAAACGCCAAAGGTCTTTCTTGTTTCAAAGCAGAGCCCATCTATGATATGGCAGAGTTGTTCCCACTGAGAGTAGCCATGACTAGGGCATCGGTGTAACAATGAGTAATATCTACCCATGGCTGCATCCAAGGGTTCATGATCATCCTATTTCCACCCTTGAATCTGTCGTCTCAAATTAGACACCCTATACTAGGTTTGGTATTTATCATTGAAGATTTCTAGCATCGTACTCCATTGCCTGATTAATTTTGGTTCCAGAGACCGATACCAGCTTTCTACTTCCTTGATGAGTGTCTGGGGGAACTGTTTGAGTTTCTGTCAATCATTGTCTATATTCTGCAAGGTTCAAGCATCATGAAATGCTTGCAAGTGAGTCTGTGGATCACAGTTATACCCCCCTTCAAATTTGGAGATATTATTCATGTCAAGGCACTTGATCCGGCTATCTTTCAAGTGCCTAATGGGTATTTAAACCACCTTGGCTATGTTAAGCATGCCTTATGCAGCCAACAGTGGTTCATCCATGTCATAGTCTTGCTGATGGCCATGACATCTGCGATGATTTCAACGACCTCTCCTTTCTTGACGGTGAGACTTGCTTGATAGGTTATGCTTTTCCTCATGTCATCCCCATCGGTCCTTGCAATCCTATCGATCTTTTCGATTACCATTACCTCGATCCTTCCTACTATAGTTGCGATTAGAGTTAGAACCTGGTGAAGATAAAGTGGAATGAAAAGTTGAAGAAGAGGGAGGAGAACTGCCACTGCCCCAGTGTCGATCACCTCCTCTACTATAGTGATGACCCTAATCTTCACGTACATCTTTCCCTTTGTCACGATCTTTCTTGCATCATTCTCCATCATCCTGGGACTTCCAGTTGCTTGATTTTTTACTTTGAATGATGGACTGAATGATCTGATGCATTGGAGGAGGTTCGGCTGAATGGGAATCATGAAAAATAGGCTCCTCATCATCATGTGGGTCCTGCAAGAATAAAGGGTTACTGAACTATTTCCCCTTTATGTGTTCATGGCATTCCACCTATTGCTGGTCTCATGCACGTTGTGCCTCATTTGGATGATAGTCTCAGTAGTCATGATCCTCCATTATGTATTCCACACTACGATCCTAAATGCCCAGTCTGGTAAGAGTTTGAAGTAGCATTCTAGGAACTGATCGATTAGGAGGTAATATGATGTTGCCCTCCATGTCCCACCATCACAAATGCTCATCCTAATGTAGGATAAAGGTGAAGTTAGGGATATACTCATCTGGATGTGCGTATACGACCCAACATTCCTATAGCACTAGTGGGTTGGATCTATCTTGCCTGTGAGAAGAAGACATTCTTAATGTTAGATAACAACTAAACTGGTGTGCCTTATTCTATTACTTAAGCTACCTAGCGTGTGTAGATTTCACTATCCTGGGTTTGTCCCAACAAAGTGAATGATGATCTTGCTAAAACTAGATAGCGCATGTAATACTAACAGTCCCTAGCAACGGCGCCAATGATGAGCAGTGAGGTACCCCTATGCCAAACCATACGAATCACAGCGTTCACGCATGACTCAGTCGAATTCTGCAAACTGCAAGCATTTATGTACACCAAATTCTAGCCAACAAAACCTTAGTTAGAATGGTCGTTGTCTTCCCAATCTCACCTATGATATTCTAAAGCGATGGTCGAGTGAGATTGGGGAAAATGATTTTTTATCAATTTTCTTTCTATCTTTAAAGGTCTAATTCTTTTAATGTAGGAAATGAAAAGCTGTGTAATTTGTAATTTTTCTACTCTATTGCTTAACTCTCCCTAGCATAAGTAACCAATCCCATCTTTCATGCACATCCTAAGCATATCCTAACCACTGCTGGGTTACCAGACATTAAGCATCACTGGGTTACCAAGTGTTTGATATATGTTCGAGATGGTCGTGCCTATGGTTCTCATAAAATATGAAAAGGAAAATAACCGTAAAGTAATAACAATAAAAACTTTTGGAATTATTTAAGCATTAAAATATGAAAATGTTTTAATGCTTAAATGATTAAATCCAAATGCTGCAACGAATGCTCGAAAAGCTCATCTTTGTTGCTGATCATGCCAATGGGCTCAGGTACATTAGCGCTTGAATAAATAGTCATACACCTTTCTCACACGTGCTGCGGGCACTTGGGAAATATTCTAACTTACACAAAAACAAACTACAAGAGCTTCACTACAACTACCAAAAGGATGTTATAAATGCTGTGAGTGCATGCATATTTATAGCGAAAGACAGACTCTACATTAACAAGGTCGCATTAACGCATGAACGAATGCGTCACCGTGGTCACGTCAATGAGGCACCATTGACATGGCTCAGTTGATGCATCAACTGAACACTTCATCAAATAGGATCTACTTTTCTTATAGCTGATAATGATAATGTGGTGGTCTTAATCAACATCAAGCTTGTGGGAGCTTCCATCTTGAAACCATCTAGATCATGTCAGCTTGTTGTGCTAGGCTATTAAAAAAAACGATTGATCCTTTTACTTGTATGGCTTCCCTAGTAACATGCACTCTTATAAACACATAGATTATAAAATCATCTAGATGGTTTCTCCAAATTTAACATGTCACAGGTTTTAAGGCTTTAATGGAGTGGAATTTACAGCATTCTTTCCCTCTCAACAACATTTAAAAAAATCATGTGTATTGCTTCTTGTTGTATGACTAATGTGGAAAAGAGCTCTATTAGAAGCACATCTTGGTTTTAAAATTTGTTTCTATTTGACATTTATCTTTTGAAGCTGATGTGGCAAATGAAATATGTTTAGGGCTACCCTTGTTAAACCAAAAGATGTTATAGAGCCTAATTCTAGAGTTTAGTTCTACTTTTTGATGCAACCTAGTTGAGTTGGATTAATAACTAAAAGAGCATATGTCTTTTTCACCTTGAGTGAACTCACTTTCATCTAGATGTAAAAGCTTTCTATCACCATGGACTCCAATTGAGCTAAATTAAAACTTCCAATTAAGCACATATTTTTAGCTCTTTAAGAAGGCTCATTTGTATAAGTTAATGTGGTAGAATCTACGAAAAGGGACCAAAATGGTTCTACAAACTAGTTCTAGTGTTGATGTAAACAAGCCTAACAAAGCTATTAAAAGTCAACAATAAGTTCAAACCCACAACCAAATCAAAGTAGCTTTTTGAGCCAAGCCCAATGCTAATGTAACTAAATCATTATTTGGATGGGTTTTCTAATTTTACTTGTTGGTTCTAGCTAATTTTGAATGCTAACATCGACAACCTTTACTAAAGAGTTAATCATGGTAAAACAAAAGTCTTAACCTATGCAATCATAAGCCTTCTTAGAAACTCAAACATGCAACAAAGCTTAACTAGAAATTTCAAGCTTAAAATATCCAACAATTTCATCTCCTCAATGTTTTATTAACTTTTTAAAATGCAATTGGTACATTACGAATAGTAAAAAATACAAAAAACTTTTTAAAATGTAAACAAAAATAAACTTCATGAAATAAGATTTTGTTACTATAAAATTGCACATTCCATTATTTGAAAATGCACTCAAAAAGCAATGCCAAACATTGAAACATTCAAAGTTATGACAAATGCATTTCTCACATGGAATAAAATTTGAAGGGAAACTACACACTTTAATTATTTTATGAGTCAAATAATGGGTTAATTGTGTCTTACTCTAATAAAATAAAAAATGTGTCCATGTTTAATTACACTTTCAAAACCAACTGTCCTCTATACATTACTGGATGATGGATCTTTAGCACATGATCACACGTAGAATTACCACTTTCCTTAGAAGCTTCATTCTCTAATTGTGTGGGTAAAGATTTTAAATGATGGCACATGTCCATGAAAACATTATTGATTGATGTTTTCTAGGAGAATCATTCCATATTTGCAATGGGACCTACTGCACCACCCACCATCCAAAACCATGATTGTGAGTATAAAGGTGCAAAGCCCAATTTATGTTCTTTACTTCTTCTTCTAGTCTTCCATATAGGACATCTCCAACACTTACTTTGCTACTTTTTCTCAATGGAATCTTATTTTCTTGGCCCAAATTTTCCTGTTGGCTTGCTGCATTTACCATTGCTAGATCTCCATCACTAGCCTCAGTGGCCCTCATGCACAATAGCAATTACTTTTTGTAATAGTCTAGGTCGATGATCCTCCATCAAACAACCCTCCTTAGATTTCAACTTGTCCTTGAGCTAACGTGCAACTTCATCTACACCTATGTGCATGCACGTGTAGGACTTAGAACTTACTTTGATGTCACTTATTATGAAAACCATTGCACCAACCATCCTTAAAACCATGGTTGTGAGTATGAGGGTGCATAGCTTAATTTATGTTCTTCAATTAGACATCTCCAACACCTACTTTGTTACTTTTTCTCAATGAAAGCCTACTTTCTTAGTTAGAATTATTCTATTAACTTACCACATTCACCATTACTGAACCTCCATCGAAATCTAGGTTGATGGTCCTCCATCAATTTGTCTATTACTTTGTTTAGGAAATATATTCAAACATTCTAAGGACAAATAAGAAAGACTCCATAGTTTTGTAATAGGTAGAAGATCTTCATTAATATGAGGTATATGTTACAAGGTGCAAGATAAAAATATATATTCATGGGGTGTTACATAGGGTTGTAAATAGTGCTACATTTGGAATACGAGTATAGATTTCAAATGGACTATCATTTAGATTGTACAAGTAATCTACATCAAGAACAACTTAGAGAATACACCCCATGAGTTGGCTCCTCAAGTAGCCCCAATATTTATTGACTGCTATGCATCTATTTCACATTCCTATTTTTAATCAAACTTTTCATTTTGATAATTTCTTTTTCTTTTTGAAATACTTTTACGCACACAATTTACCTAGTGATCTCTTCCTTTTAAATCCCAAGATAACATTAGAACTTGAATAATTTGTGGGCTGATCTATCATGACTTTCATATATGCACTATTGATCTTTTCAATTTCTATGGCTTTGAAAGAAATTATGTGTGATTTTTTATTCAATAGGCTTTTCTCAAACTTAGCTAATTTGGCACCATTAAGCTAGATTAAAATGGCTAATAGAGCATGTGTTTTTGTTTTTAAAAGAGAGAGTCTAATTTCATCTAGATGATTTAGTTCCCATCTAGATATAAAATCCTTTTGTTGTTATGGCCAATGTTGAGTTGGATTAAATTAGCCAAGTTGTCATGTGTTTTTGGTCCTTAAGAAAAGTCTAATTTCATCTAGATGATTTTGAAACCATCTAGATGCAAAAGCTGATGTGGTGTAGCTAATATTCCATTAGCTTTTTAGATCTAAATGAAGGTCCAAAAGAAAAAACTATTTACAGTAGAATAAAAGCCCAAAAGAACCAACAAGTATTTCTAGGGAATGTAATGGTTGAGACAATGGAATATCTATTGGTAGTACATGTAACAAAATCCTAAGTAGAAGGTTTTAACATAGATATGGTTTAATGTAGAAGGTAAGGGACAATTTTTTTTATATCCCATTAGATCTAATAAATTAGATGCAAAGGCTCATAATTTCTCAACTCCTATTCCAATCAAGTATTAGAATGCTATTAGCAAGTTTTACTTAAGTTCTCATCATCATAGAATTGAAGGTGAAAGATGGATTAACTTCCCCAAGAAAAGCACATTTGTAGGTTGTGTAGGTTATAATCCCTTGAAGATGAGTTACATGTGTTTTCTTTCTTGTGCTATGACTACCCATTTGAGACAACATTATATTGTTATAGCCAAAAACCTTTATGATTTGTTTTTGCTACCCCTATTAGTGCTTGATCAATTTTTAGAGTCTATCTTTATTTTTCATGAAAATGTAGTATCTATCCATTAAATCCTATGAGTTTTTAGATGTAATAAAGCTTCAATTTCATTTCATAAATGCATCTTAAAATACTTGGTCTCATATCTTCTTAGTTTGCTTTTGATTGGATCTAGGGCATGCTACTTTTGTACTATTTATATATTGGCTTAGTGTGTAATCTTGTGAAATTGTGAGGGAACTTTAATGGCCACTTATAACTAATGGATCATGTAATGGATTTCATGATTGAGGCTTTGCCAAGAGTAGTTGTTTAATAAAAGTTATCTTATAGTTGTATTGTCTTACGTGTTCTTTTATCATTCACAATTGGAATTGGATTGTTGTGAGAACTTATTTTAGAAGTATGTCTAGAAGATTTATCTCCTAGTTCCTTCTTATTCATGAGACAAAAGAGAGACTTGTAGTCAAGTTTAATTGTACAATTAAGATTGCAAGGTTTTTATAAATAGGAGGTCTAGCAAAAAGGAAGAAGGAAGCAGAGATTAAACCTATTAGAACAACATTATTGGCACTACAATTGTAGTATAGTAAGTGTATATGAGTTTAAAAATTTTGTTTATTTTGTAATGTGCTTTGATAATTGATACTTCCATGTTTGATAAGAGTATCAAGGTATTTCCCTACATTCTAACATTGCTAGAAAAAACCAAAACTATTTGGTTGAATGCATTTGAGCCTATGAAACAAGAAGGCATGTAAGCAAGAATATTGGTCATTAACTTAAAGGAGCCCACTGAAAAAGAGCCAAAACTTTCTAGATGGAAACTCACAAGCCATGTTTCAACACTACTATATCATCACTCAAGTCATATTAGTATTTGGAGTTGAAAAGCCAAAAAAAACGTAAATTAAAGCAAGCCTAACCTCCACTTAAGCATGCAAAGCTATCTAAATAAAATGAAATCATTTAAATGATTTTGAAGAGGTGCTCTAGATTAAAGTGCTATGTCACACTATAATAAATGGCCAAGGATTATGAGTGATTAAATCAAATCGAAGCTACAAAAAGGGCAATGGGCCATAGAAGTTCTTATCAAAGGTTCGGCTTCAAAGCCTTTTTTTTTTCTCTCTCCCCAAAGGAAGAGCTCAAGGTTGGGATTGCATGATTAGTAGGCCGTTATAAATAAAAAAGGCTTATGTCATGAAAGCGTTATGGGAAGGCTAAGATATAAAAATACTAGAGCCTATATTGCTTCACAGCTCATTAACCGAAAAAACATGTGCAATTAGTAAGCTTAAAAAGGATTCATTATCTCTCATGTGAGTTGAGCTTATCGTTTCCACAAAAAACATTTGATACCAAGAATGAAATGAGGGATTGCAACCTTATCTACTAAGCTTACATGCTTCTTTCAGCCCAAAACCTCAAAGTAGTAATGAAATTCAAGATGCAATAGATGTGACTTCTCATTCTTCTTTGGCTTCTTTCTAACAGATTTGCAATGGCTACAGCTTCTTCTCTCTCTCATGCTTCTCCAACTCTTTCTAATGAATTAGCAACGGTTTAATGAACAACTCTGAAAATGGCTACGAAAAATGCTAGCTATAAAATAAAGCTCTCAAGTTCAATCTATATTGTGATTCTGGTTTTGGTCCCTTGTGCTTGAGCAGGAAGGTTTTCTTCTCTCTTCTATTCTTATTTTCTTTCCCATGTTTAGAAAAGTTTTGTTTTCTGCTTTCTTTCTAGCTCTGTTGTGTGTATCTGGTTTGAGACTGATAAGTGATTCTCTCTTCCAATGTGCTTTGAAAGGTAATTTCAAGCTTGGTGGTTGTGCTTAGTCCAATGTAAAAAAAAGCATTATAACTTTATTTATTTAGATTAATAAAATTACTCTGAGATCTAGTGAGTTTTACATTGGAGTAGACTGATCAATCTAGCAATGGAACTACTTTAAAAGCTTTTCTTCTATTCAGTTTGGGGCTTTCTTCTATTCTCTGGGTAACTCGAATTCTTCCTCACCCCCTCTCCCAGACATCATTAAGTCGCTTTTGGATTTCCTGAGGGATCTTTTAAGGCAGCTAATGGTTCGCAGGGAATTCTGGAGGCAGTTTACCTTGCGTTATGGAAACATCAATTATCGAAAGCCAAAGCATATTCAACTTTTTTCTTCTTCTTATTTTAGTGAGGAAGAGTCTAGGACATATATTGTGTTCAATTTTTGGGTACTTTGTAATCTATTGGCATCATCAGAGGCACCAGACAGCATTGCCGGAGGATTTGGTATTGCCTAACTGTGCTGGAGGTATGAATAACAAAGCCATTGTTGATGACCGGAGAATTGGGCTTTTGCTTCCTCTGTTTTGGCTTAGACTTTATTGCTCCTCTCTTGTTTGCATGTATTAGTGAAGAGTTAGTTGGGATACCGCTAGGATGATGATGCGAAGAGACTAAAATTTGAATTTGGAATGACAGCACTATAGCAACAGATTCCATGAGGAACGAGAAAACATGAAAGTCACTATTCTCCCGTGCATCATCATGCTATACTTTGACCATTAGTAAATGGTTCCACTACTACACGATTAGGATTTGGAAAATAAATACGGAAAAAAGTTTTCTAGAAAGTGGTAAATATGATAAACAAATGTGCTAATATGCTGCTCATTAGTTCAACCCATTGTATTGGGTAAGGTTAACGATAATAACTTTGCATCAATTTTTTAAAAAAATATACTTTATACTTTCATTTTCAATAACAATTCTGCTTTAATTTTGAGATTAATCTTCATTTGAAACTGCACTAATGCTTTTATTTTTATGATAGCTAAAAAGTTTGCAACGTTAAGTACTTAAAAAAATTTAAATATGTGGTTTTTTAAATCATTGAGCACAAAATATTTAAAATTACGATGTTGACTAAAACGCAGCACATGAACTAAAAAGGGAACATTTTACCAACATCTTAATTTTGAATAGTGCTCTAAATTTTGGATTTCGGCCATTCATGCATATCTTTTGAGTTCTTTGTTATTATTGTTGGCAATGAATGAAGTTGCAGCTTTGATCAGGCATAATGCGTGTATGGATCACGTTCCAGTATGGCCACACGGTTGCGTTTACAATAAATAAACCAACGTGTGCAATCGAATTGAGGTTTATTAGATTTGTGTGGAACTTAATTCTGTAAAGTTGCAGTCAATCCCGTAATCTATGGTTCTTGCATAGAACATCGAAATTGTCTGGGACTATTGATACCTGGCAGAGGTAACTACTGCGAAGAAAAGAGTACGAAATTGTCAACAGTTGTGAACAGACTGTTCACGAGTTTGAATGAGAGAGGATAGGGATTGTCGACCATTATAAGAAAGAAATTAGAAGGGTAAATAACAGTGTTTGATGCAATGAACTAGAGTTTGATGTAATGTTTACCAAGATTAACTATTATAATTTATGTCCAGAGGCCTTGACAAAATGAGGTGTCAACTTACAGACAAACAAACGAGAGCCGTGTTTTCCATTTGCAATTTTCTTCTTCCTCTGTTTCTTTCTCCGTCCTTCATCTTTCTCGTTCCTTATCACCTGTGATACTGCTGCGCCGCTATCGTTGAATTTTGAACGTCAGCACACACACGAAGACGGCCTGCGCCACTTGACTGTAATCAGTCCCGAATGCCAGCAGAGGTTCTATTTAAGGCGACGGCCGCATGAGCTCCTGGCCACAAAGCGCACAATTGCAAAGCTCATCTGGCTTTCCTTCAATCTGTTGTTGCCCCGATTCTATTCTCTGCAATTGTCTCTGCAGCTTTTCTCCTTTTATTTCCTTCTTCGCAAAACCTTTGCAGGCATGAAAAATTGCTGGAGCTTTTCCAGAATCGTGGATTCGAATCTCAAGTTGAGCGGCATCTCCGTGATAAGCGTGGTCATCGCTTACTTAGCGAGCCCCTCTGTTGTGTCCACGTACAATTTCGTCACTCGAGTGGGGGAATCCGATTCGAGCTTCTTCGCTCGTCGGATCGCGTATGCAGCTCTGAACTTCATTATCCTAATCCTTATTGCGAATTCGTATGTCACTGCCCATCGCAAACGCATGGAATCGTCTGATCCTTCTGTGATTCCATTCCCTACCGCGGCGTCGCCTGAGCAAGTGCCGTTCAACGCCAAAGCAAACAGTACAGATTCGAAAACTGCAGAATCTGCAAACGGTACACCTATTTTAAATTTGCAGCGAGAAACCGAGGCGAATTGTAAGAATCCGGCGGAGGCGGAGCCAGAATCGATTCTAAGGTCTTTGGAATCTATGAATGCGGAAGGGGAGAGAAATTTCAAGACTCTGGACGATTATTGGCATCCGAAGCCGTTGAAACCCCCGGCAACGGTAAGGAGGCAAGCTAACACAGGAGCTCCAAGCGTCAAGGCTTCTTCGGAGATCGAGGTTTGCGATTACAGAGAAACAAAGCAGAGCGAGGTATCAGGCAAGGGCGAAGATGATTCCATGGATGCAATTTGGAACGCGATTCATGTAAACGGGATTCCTTCTCCCTTCAGAAGTTCGGAAGCATCGAGCAGCAGCAGCAGGAGCGTTGACAGAAACGACAGAGATAACACGGCGACCGACTTATGCAAAAGTGGATTTAAGGAGAGTTCGTTAGACGCTCTTCGCCGGCGAGCGAGTGCTTTCATAAGAAAATTTCGTGAGCAGCTGAACACAGAGAACCGGCAAGGATCTGCGGAGCCTCTTGCCTCGCTTCCGCCGTATTCGTAAAATCTTTCACGTGGACAGTGTAGTTCACCGGGTTTTACCCCATTTCAGCCTTGGTAAGATGTTATTATTTAAGTTGTGTCTGAACATATTTGGCATTTTGCCGCGGATCAATTGTTTTGAGGCATGCATACAAAGAAGATTCTCTTGTCCTTTGCTGAATGCCTCACTTCTTTTCAGGGACAGCTTGTATTCTAGTCCGCTGTTTTCTGAGATCGATACCATACGTGTATTGCAGTTGCGTCAACTACTTTTTCTTTTTCTCTTTGTTGTTTTGCGTCTCAAGTCTTTTCTTGCTTGATATGTCGAACACGCAAAGTGTCCTTCAAGAGCTAAGGGAGTATTAAGAGTGCAATGTTCGGTGTTGTTTCAAAATTCATACCATGTATGTGTTTACCATTTAAGGAAGGATAATAAAATTTCAGGTTTTATTTTAGTTATAAATTAATTAAATTGTTTATTCTGTTCAACTCTTCCTCGCACTAAGTTTCTATTTTGCAATATTAAAGTATACACTTAAAACCCGATACTCGTGGTAAATGATAACTTATGTATACAAATAGAAATAGAAATGAAAATGAAAATGTTTAATTATGTTTTTGAGATCCTATCCGATACCGTCATACATTTACAATTTATACAATTTATACATTACGTGTGAAGTCCCAATGGGTTGTAGTTAATTTAATATAAATGTATTATCTATGTTGAGGCCTTGTCTTTATATTACGATTATGATGTCTTATGTACACTAACCCTATGTGATGTGTTAGACAAGTGAGTTTGCTGAGAGGAGTGTTAAATTGGAGTCCATGAACACCTATTTAGTATATTTTTATGCTTTATGTGTGATTTCAGTATTTGTGCATTTGCATTATAGCACTATGTCGCATGATGTTTGTGTGATTTTAGCATGTAAATGTGTAGAGCGTTTAATAAAGATTCCGTAGGTTCAAATGGATTTTGATTTGGAGTTCTGTTACTCATGATTAAAGTTCACAGCATTAGTTATGGAAGAAAAAAATCAATATAACTTATGAAAATATTTTATTTAAAAAAATCATAAACAATTCAAAAGTAAAAACAAAGGGGTACAATTAGTTTATGCACGTCACGTGCAGAAAACAAAAGGGGAGCGGCTTTTGTATGTATATATATATATATTTAACAACAACAAAAACATATGCTTAAAGGCATAGTTTATTATTGTTCTTTTTAAAACAGCACCCTTGCTACGGCCACTTTATTCCCTTTACTTTCTTTTGCACCACATCTTGGGGATCGCGAATTTGGAGGGGTTTTATCAAAGTAGAAATCGATTTTCAGATTCTTTTCTTCATTTTTCTTTCATGCTTTTTCATTTTCTACTCCTTTTTCAAAATTTTGAATTTTGTGAATAACTTTTGCTTACTTTGAACCTAGCTTTGAAATTGTTGCTTGCTCTAAACTTGGCTTTGGAATTGCAAAGGTCATTCCTACATAGGTGCAGAATTTGTTTGGAGCGAAACAAAGTTCTATCAGATCTTTGAGGGTTTGCAAATTATTTTAATTGGTGAATTGTCTTTACATTTTCCCTATTTTTGTGCTAAATTAGTGTATACGATTATGCGATGTAGGCATGTGGGGTGGATAACTTAAAGATTGAGCTTGGACATGTTATTTTGCCTATTTTTGTGTGGTTTTGGTTACAAATTGTGTATTAATATATATGCGATGTATGGTATGATGTATGGTATGTAAAGTATGATATGTGATATTGATAAGATTTGTATAATTGGAATATGATATTTTTCAAGGCCTATTGGGGAGTAAGCGTTTTTGGGAGTTCTAATTCTTCTTGGCAGTAATTAAATATTATTAATTATTATTTTATTAATCAAACTTTGAACACGCATAACTTTGCTTCTAGGAGTCCAATTTAGGTGAAATTAGTGTTGTTGGGATCATTTTGAAAAGTACTTTCTAATCATGGGATTGGTTTTCTCTTTGGGCATATATCATTTTGAGGGTTATTATAGCAATCATTTGTGTGGAAGTACATGCAATTCAAGAAATATGGTATTGTTTTGTCATATCATGGTGTTAATGTTGTTTTGTTGAAACATGGTATTGTTTTGTCATATCATGGTGTTAATGTTGTTTTGTTGAAACATGGTATTGTTTTCATGGAATGACTATAACTATTAGGTGTGGATATATGTGGTTATGTTCTATTTGTTTAGATGTGTTATGCTTATAATGTGTGTTGGCTTAAGCTAGCCGGAATGTGTACATGTCTTTGCGATGACACTTGTGACAATCATTGGAACGTGGTGCCAGCATGAGGGTGTGGACCAGTTAGTGATGAGGCACCCTAAAGGTAGTATGGATTAACCCCCACTATGATGCATCAGTGAGGCTCTTGTCTTAGACCTCATCGTGAGAGTGGGAAAGCGTAGGTGTATTTATCCCTACGACTAGTACATGGCATAGGTGTGTTCATCCCTATCACTACTCCTCCAGAAGGGTAGTTGTTGTGGATCACAAGTTGACAAACCCTAGCACTGGTTGGATAAATAAAAGACTTGTAGGCAATCACTATTATGAGTATTCACGGCAACATTTCACATACTACACTGACTGTGGCTATGCTTATGACCACATGGGCTATGTATATGATAGTATCAATTTTTGAGTCATATCACTAATAACATGTATTATGATTGGATTATAATTATCTACGCCATGGATTTTTTAACAGTATAGCATAGGTATGATGACATGGGCATGATAGTGGAAATGCATGTGATGTGGTGTAACGAATATATGATAAATGATGTCGGAGCATGGCTTTATTTATGATTATATGATAGCCATCTATCCACTTCGATAATGATTATGTTAGCATTATGTGCAATATGGTGCATGTGTTCATGTGTGTTCTTAGCATGCATAAGACTAACAATTGTTGCAGGTTGCCTTGTACTCCACTCCTCTCCTCTAGTGCAGCACTTGTTAACTAATGAGCCACAATATCACATACGCGATATCGCGGCCCACCGCCATGTCTATCGCAGCCCACTGCCATGTCTATCGCAACCCGCCGCCATGTCTATAAATAAGAGGTGGCTTTCCCTTGTTCAGTCACTTAGACTTAGACCCTTAGCCAAACTATAGCAGTTTTACCATTCTAAAGTTAGAATAATTTCCATGTGCCCACAGTAGGAGTCTTAAAGTGAATAGATCTTTATTCAAGCAAATTGTACCTGAGCACACATTTGTGTACAGCAATAAAGATGACCTTTCTAATAAACCTTGCAGCATATGGGCTAAGCTAAATAGTAATTAATTATTGTTAAATGTTTAAATGCTTTCCTAGATAATTAATCTCTCTCAACTCTTAACTCTCCTAGTTACATGCACTCAGTACGACCGCTTTGAGCACATGTGTAATGCTTGGTAACCCAGTAACAAGTAGCGTTTGGTAATCCCAACAGCGTTGCACTGGTTCAGGTGTGTGCGGCAAGTGGGAACGGATACTGGTGCTAGGACAATTAGAACTAAGTTAATGAATAGTTAATGAAAGTTAGTCACTTAGTTCTCTTCACCTTCCCCTATTAGCATAAGACGTTAAAAAGATAAAAGATATAAAAATCATATACCTCAAGCTTACTTAACTATACAATCGTGACAATGCAAGTAAGTTTGGGAAGACAGCGATTGATTAACCTTAAGTGTTCCATTAAGGTGCGTAAGCACTTAGTCCTTGGAGTTCGACATCGCGCGTGAGACACTCGTATTCGTATGGTTGAGTGTAGGGGTACCTTGCCACTCATCATTGGTATCGTTGCTGGGGACTTAGTTGTTTGTGCGCTATGTAGAACATAGGAAATCATTCATATCGTTGGAACACTAGAACAAACCGTTATGGTTAATCAAGAAAAGATAAGATAACGGTAAATCGCACACCGAACAAAACAAAGATGTCTTCTTCTTCACATAAGAGCACTTCACTGCCTAGGACTAACACAAGAGACAGTCGACAACATAACACACGTAACCAAGATCTGCCAGTTCCTCAATAGTTTCGTGTGGTATATATTCATCATGATGAGTATGTACCTGACTTTACCTTTATTCTCCATCAAGATGAACATCTGCATTGGAGAGACTTGGAGGGTAACATAGTGTTACCTCCAGACCGATCAGTCCCCAACATGCTCCTTCGTGCTCTCGCACGAATAGGCATGTCATAGTTATACGTAGAATATGTTGCATGCGATCATGACACAAGGGACTACCATCCCACAGAAGCGCAATGTCAAAGGGACTTGCAACAAGATAGATATCATACATCCTCGAAGGGTGAATGGCCCCATAATGCTCCACATGTCTTGGGTGAAATTGAGGGTGGTGAACTTGCTTCAATAGGATCCCCACCAAATGATGTTCCTCCTCCTAACGATGGTCAGGAGGTGGTGTATCAGAACCTACACTCCACAATTCACAACCCTAGTTCTGATCCCCGCTAACACAAAGTGTTCAACAAGGGAACACAAACACATGATAAGGGTGGGCATTCTAATCATAATCACGATTATGGCCGAGACCACCGAAGAGAAGGTAGGAAACATTGTCATGGCGATGGTTCTCCTTCTTCTTCACCTTCATCGTGACATTCACCCTCTTCTTTAGTATATAGCTGCAATCATAAGGAACCCAACTGTGAGGATAAAGGTAAACAAAGTGAAAAACATCAACGAGATAGTTGAGAACAGAGACGAGGGCAATCTAAGGAATCAAGGCATGGAAGAAGGGAGAGTAGGGAATCGTGTAGACACCATAGACACTATGAACGAGATGACCACGAAGAACCCCTACTTGCAACTAGAAGCATGTTAGACATAACGGAGGCCATAAGAGTTCCCATAAGGCACCAAAAAGATAGTAGGATCAAGAGGTTAGACATGAATAATATCCCACGATTTGAGGGGTGATACAACACTGATCCTCAAAACCACTTACAAGCATTTCACGATGCATGTGACTTGTAGAACATCAAGAACGAATGGCAAAAATTAAAGTTGTTCCTAAGGACACTAGTAAAAGAAGTTGAAAGCTGGTACTAGTCCTTAGAACTGGAATCCATTTGGAGGTGGAGTATGATGCTAGAACTGTTTAATGATAAGTATCAAACGTACTCTCGGGTGTCCAACCTACAAAAGAAAATCCAAGGATGGAAGCAAGGAAATCACGAACCCTTGGATGCTACCATGGGCCATTACTATGCACTGTTACATTGTTTCCTGGGCCATGGTTACGCCTAGCGGGATCAACTGCGCCATCTCACAGATGGGCTTAGGCATGAAACAAGGAGAACCCTTGGAACGTATGCCCAAGGGAGATTATCAAAGCTTAGGTCCCATTAAGTCCATAGATTGCTAGAGCAAGTAGCCAAGGAAGAAGGGGAGCTATGTAAGAGAGAAAGTGCGAAAGAGTACAACCGAGATCCTTCCCTCCAAAAAAGGGGAGTAAGATTCTGTGAGGAGGAGGAAGAGTCACAACTTGAAGAGATGGTGAATAGGAAAACCTTGCTGCTCCAAAAATTAACAACAGAAGTATCGGCAAAGGTAGACCAAATGTGGGACTCCCTAAATAGTAGATTTGAAACCGTTCTCAAAATTGTAGAGGAGTCTAAGGAGCGAGGTAGTGACTATGAAAAAAAGAAAAAGAGGGACATGGACCATGCATGTAACAAAGGTAAGGGTAAATTGGCCATCACTGAAGAGGTTGTGGATTCTAATACGGACAATGAATGTGGATGTGAGATATGCCAATATGACCATCCTAAGGGATGTTGCCCAGTAATCTCACATCTACAAGAGTTTGTCGTGTATGCACTCAACCCATGACTTAACAAACAGCAAGCACCCCGAAGGTTACCTTATCCCCAAGGTAACCCAAAGCAGTTTCACCAACCTTTAACTTATTATCCAAGTGGAACTTTGCCATAACTAATTAAGCAACAGCAATAGTGGCAATACCCACAGTCATGGAGGATGCCACCACCAAGGCAACAATATCCTTACCAGCAACTGGATCCATATGGCTATTATGTGCAGCAGCCAATCTCTCCACGTGACTCTGTTGGTCACATGACACCACAACGTCACTACCAAGCTCATGAGTATTATAGGACTCCTTCTCCTGGGAGAGACAACCCACAAACATACCATCCTCCAAACCCATCCGCAACTCTCACACTGATAGCTCCATTACCACCTGCTCCAGCAACGCAAGGGGAACTCCCCACTCAACTGCAGCAACCCAATGTCACAAGGGCTGTGAATCCTCAACCTGCAGTTGGTTCTAATAGCCTTATGAAGAAAAGATCTTTCTTCAGAACCAACAATCCAATCAAGCCTTCACCATCACAAGCGGTTGAACATCTGAACAGCTCCTTATCAAGTAAGGCTTCGGGACCTCCTTCAACCCAAAAATCGAGCTTAACACACATGGTTATGTTAATACATGTCGTTACTAACTAGATTAAGGTGGGCCTCCTTCCCAGGAAATTCTCTGATCCTGGAAGTCCTCTAATCTATCTCCAAGTCACTGGGAATGAACCATGTAAAGATCTTCTGGACTTGGGTTCCAGAGTCAACTTAATATTATAAGAGATGTACAAAGCCTGGAACTTGCCTCCATTAAGGAAGAGTAATATTCGACTCGGGCTGGCTGACCAATCCATCACTGTACCCTTGGGACTAGTGGAGGATATCGTTACCACTATGTGTGGGCGGTCGTATCCAACTAATTTCCTAGTAATACAAGTGAACAACAGTAAAGGGGATAATAATGGGAAGAGCATGGCTAAGTACTATAGATGCACGTCTAGGAATTCACGATCTTTCCCTGGAAATATCCAAGAAGAACACTTTTGGAAAGATCAAGAAGAAGAAAGTTTCATGCATTGCATATAGTGACACGGGGTGCCATTGCATGCAAAAATCATGGGTTATGCAAAGTTTAACATTGCCTGCATGCANGACAAGAAGACACCCAGTGGCTGATGGTTGATCAAGAGAGCAACTCACTAACATGCATGGAACTAACCGAGGGAATAACTAGTGCTTACATTGAAAGCATAGACACACTAAAGCAAGTTCGTTGCCAACTTCCAAGCTTTAACCTTGAAAACATCAATTGGGGGAAGTTGGAAATTCCCGAGAGATTTAAACAAGAGCCCCTAGATTTGAAATCATTGCCCACCAGTCTAGAGTATATGACCCTTGAAAATGGAAAACTAGTGATCATCAATGCAAGACTTGTTCCCAAAAAAAAAAAAAGATTGTTGAAAGTGATAAAAAAGTGGTCAAAAGCCTTTGCCTGGTCATACCCTGAGTTAACTGGAATAGATCCTGGGATATGCCAGCATCGGATTTACATGGACCCCTCCATGAAACCTCGAAAACAACCACAGAGGCAATTAAACCAAAAATTGAAGCAAATAGTAAAAGAAGAAATAGAACAACTTCTTAAGGCTGGTTCATATATCCCATTGCTGATAGTGAATGGGTTAGCCCTCTAGTGATCATGCCTAAAAAGGGAGGCAAATGGAGGATGTGTATAGATTTTAGGTTGTTGAACATGGCAACATTCAAGGATCAATTTTCGTTGTCATTCGTTGACCAAGTCTTAGAAACCATAGCAGGGCATCGCTATCATAGTTTTCTGGATGGCTATAGTGGATACAACCAAATATGGATATCACCAAAAGATTAAGCCAAGACAACGTTCACCAATCCTTGGGGAACGTTTGCATATAAACAAATGCCATTTGGCTTGTGCAATGCTCCTGCCACGTTTAAACGCCTAGTTCTAAGCATATTCCAACAACAGATAGGAAACGGAGTGGAAGTCTTTATGGACGACTTCTCCACTTATGGAACAAGCTTTGATCAATCCTTGGACCGATTAGAGAAAGTGTTAAAAAGATGCATAGAAACCAACTTAAGGCTCAACTAGCAAAAAAGCCATTTGATGGTCCAAGAAGGCGTAGTACTTGGGCATAAGATTTCACATTCAGGAATAGAGGTAGACCCAGATAAAGTTAGGGTCATCCAATGAATCACCTGACAACCAGAAACTTTCAAAGACATTCAGTCATTCCTTGGACACACTGGCTACTATAGGAGATTCATTGAGAACTTCTCCAAGATTGCCAAACCATTGGTAGAATTAACGAAGAAGGATGCACCATTCAAATGGACCAGGGAATGTGAATGAGCATTCCAAACTCTAAAGCAAAAGCTTGTGGAAACTCCCATTCTACAGGCCCCTGACTGGTCCAGACCGTTCCATATAATGATTGACATGTCCAATTATGCCTTAGGAGCCGTACTTACATAGCTAGATGACCAAAAATTTCCTTACTACATCCACTGTGCAAGTAGGAGTATCGCCAGTGCACAACTTAACTACACAACTACAGAAAAAGAACTAATGGCTATAGTGTTTGCACTAGATAAGTTTTGGCACTATGTATTAGGTTACAAAGTGTTCATCCATACGAATCATAGTGCAATCAGGTTCCTCATGAACAAGCCAACGGTTAGCCCTTGTATTATACAATGGCTGGTAATCCTACAGGAGTTTGATCTAATGATGATCAATCAAAAGGGCACCGAGAATGTAGTTGTAGATCATTTATCTTGGTTGCATTGGGACAGCAAAGAGGATGAATATGCCATATCCGATCATTTTCCTGATGAAGCCCTCTTTGCCGATGTACTGAATAACCAACCCATGGATGGAAACAAATTGGTATAGTAGCATTCTCAACTATCTCCTATCCCAACAAACACCATAGGAGCTGGACTTTAGGAAGAAACAACAGTTTCTTCATAGAGCCAAGTACTTCATGGAGATCAACGGACAACTTTACAAAGCCTATCCTGATGACTTGGTTCGATGGTGTGTACCCGATGTGGACCAACTAGGAGTTCTCCAAGATGCTCATGAGGGCCCTTGTGGGGGTCACTATGCAGGGAGATGAACGACTATTAAGATCCTGCTTGCAGGATATTACTGGCCAACATTATTTCAGGATGCCCATCAATTTTTCCAATCATGTGAGCACTGTCAACATGATGGGGGAATGATTGCTAGAATGGAGGGTCTGCAAAAATGGATTTAACCTTTAGAACCCTTCAACATTTGGGAAATAGACTTTATGGGGCCCATTACACCAATGTCAAATGGAAGAGCTTACATCATTGTTGTTGTAGACTATCTAACTAAATGGGATGATGCAACTGCTATTACGGATTGCACATCATCTACCGCTACACGATTTGTGCAACAAGAAGTTGTAAATAGGTTTGGTGTGGCATGTGCACCTATCTCAGATAATGGAACACACTTCACGGGTGCAACCTTTTGGAAGTTGATGCAACGCTTAGGGGTTGAACATAAATTTACTACACCTTATCACCCCCAAGTGAATGGCCAAACCGAGGTCACTAACTGGGAGATTACTAAAATATTAACAAGAAAAATTAGCAAATATAGGCGATATTGGAGCACTAAATTGAATGATGCTCTCTAGGCATATTGCTCGACTTGGAAACTCCCTATAGGCTATTCTCCCTATGAGTTAGTATACGGAAAACTTCCAAAGCTTCTAATTCAAATCGATCTCTGTACACTATCAATGATGTGTGACCTCCACCTTGACCTTGATCTAGCACAAAAACAAAGATTAGCAATACTAAACGTGCTAGACGAAAATCAATTTGTTGCCCTGTCATCAAATGAGTTGCACAAGGCACATAACAAACAACGTCATGACTTAAAAATTCGAAAGGTTAAGTACCAACCAAGAGATAAGGTCTTTTACTAGAACCCCACACATGTGCCACAATGCAAAAAATTTTAAACATTGTGGAAAAGGCCTTACATCATTCATACAACCTTTTTCTTAGGGGCCATGACCATATACAAACCTGAAATCCCTGATAAGAGATTATTGGTCAATGTGCAACAAACCAAACCCTTCCTTGAACTTAGAACAGTCGATGCACATAATATCTCTAAGAGAGGATGACCTCACTCATTTTTCAAATCTCCTCCTTTCAACTCAGTCATAGGGGAGATGACCACCTATGCTGATCAATTAAGGCCCTCAGTTCCCTTTTTAAGTTTTTGTTTCGCACATTTTTTGTTTTACAACTTTCTTTAACCTTTCTTGTTTTTTGTTTTGCAACATCATTTATACTCTTGTATTTCTTCATGTGTTTATTTTTTTATTTGTTTGTTAGGTTCGTCACCTAATAAGTGCTCCTGATGGTGGTATGAACTGTATTCCATTGATTGTTAATGTTTGGTTTTTACCTTTGAGTTATAATGTTGATACTAAGGTATGGTTCTTTTGATATAACACGCAATGAGTCCACCCATGCATCCATGAATTTCTATGGTCTCTCTTGGCTTGGAACTGTACAGCCCCTTTCTTTCAATAATAAGCACTATTAATGAATTAGTGACTGGGCATTTCTAAAACTAAGGAAGGACTTAAGGATTGAAAAGGATGTGACTTCAAGGGGATTTGATGCATTTGTGTTGGCCATTCTCTTGGGTGCTTTGATGTTTTCTTCTTGAGTTTTCCTTACCATTCTGACATTGCTCCATTATTGAGAAGCTGAGCTAATAAAAATAATAATTCTTTGCATGGTGTGGTTCTCACACAAAAAGAGAGAGAGAGAGAGAGAGAAAAAAAAAAGTGGAAAGTGAGAATTCAAAGCACACCCCTTAAATGAAATAATCATCTCAGCAACAAACACTAGTTATGGAACTAAACAAACATGTTCCCTCTAACTAAGGCCCTTTCTCGCTTCCTACTTTCTCCTCTTTCATTTTGTCGGAATGGTGGTGACTTTTTGGTGGGAGCATTCTTGTTACTTCAAGTGGATGGATTGGCCAAATGTATTAATGCGAAGGCACTAGATGTGGATTGTTTGAGGCTGGATTTGGAATGAGATCTACTAAGTCACATTAACCATTAATACACAAGGGGTTGTACACCACCTTATTCTTGAGACTCCGTTCCATTCTCTTCTTTCCATCATTCTTTCTCCATTTTCCACCTCATTGCTGGTTGTATCAATAGTCCATATTTTGGCTGATGCATTGTTTTCTTTTTGGTAAATTCTTGTGGTTAAGACTTTAACTCTTTCTTCCAAATGAAATTTTTAGAGCTTACAAACTCTTTGAATGTGGGACTGCCAAGGCATTAAGGGCATGAACCTGCTTTGGGGAGGAGCCACTTGCATTCCTATTTGGTGCATCAGTTAACTTCTTTCCTTTAAACATCTCCGCAATCAACATTTATTTTGTCCGTTTCCACCACTGACATCCATTTTATTGATGTTGCCATTTTTTTTCTCCATCTTTCTTATTCCTTATATTTTTCCATTCTATCGCTACCGGAGGATCGCTCTTAGTCATGGGGGTCTTGGTCCAATTTTTTCAATTTTCTCCTAACCCCTACACCTTACACCTTCGGTAGTCACTAGTGTTATATCTCCAAAATCTGTATTAGCCATATCACAACTCAGCCAATAGACCATACATCGAGGCAAGGTATCAATTGCATTATGATTTATTTAGCCTTGCTAATATGAGACTATGTTGTGTGTGCAAATAACAATCATACAACAATGGAGGAAACACTTAGGATCGACTAGTGCTCGAATAGTCATGCAAGGAATAAAATTGATGGCGCGGCTATGGATGGACAACGAAAGGCATAATCTTGCCATCGACAACAATAGACTTCTTCTTTTCTCTCTTTCTTCTCTCTTCTCTCTCAGCTACCAAATAAGGCTAGATGTCAAATGTGTATAGTGTTCACTCTTGTTATCATGAACACTAATTAGTGTCACCCCATTCACCATTAGTTTCATTCAAGTCAATAATCCCATACCTTCCCAATATTTTGTAAGGAACTCGAGGACGAGTTTTCATTCAGTCATGGGGGTATGATGAGTCGCAATATTGTATCCACGATATCGCGTCCGCCCTCGTGATATCGCATACACGATATCATGGCCCACCGCCATGTCTATAAATAAGAGGCATCTTTCCCTTATTCAGTCACTTAGACTTAAACCCTTAGCCAAACTATAGCAGTTTTACCATTCTAGAGTTAGAATAATTTCCATGTGCCCACAGTAGGAGTCTTAAAGTGAACGGATCTTTATTTGAGCAAATTGTACTTGAGCACACATTTGTGTACGGCAATAAAGATGAACTTTCTGATAAACCTTGCAACATATGGACTAAGCTAAATAGTAATTAATTATTTTTAAATGTTTAAATGCTTTTCTAGATAATTAATCTCTCTCAACCCTTAACTCTCCTAGTTATGTGCACTCAATACGACTACTTTGAGCACGTGTGTAATGCTTGGTAACCCAGTAACGAGTAGCGTTTGGTAATCCCAACAGTGTTGCACTGGTTCAGGGTGTGTGTAGCAAGTGGGAACAGATTCTGGTGCTAGGACATTTAGAACTTAGTTAGTGAATAGTTAATGAAAGTTAGTCACTTAGTTCTCTTCACCTTCCCCTATTAACACAAGACATTAAAAAGATAAAAGATATAAAAATCATATACCTCAAGCTTACTTAATCATACAACTGTCACAATACAAGTAAGTTTGGGAAGACAGCGATTGATTAACCTTAAGTGTTCCATTAAGGCATGTAAGCACTTAGTCCTTGGAGTTTAACCGAATTGCGTGTGAGATGCTCGTATTCGTATGGTTGAGTGTAGGGATACCTCGCCACTCATCATTAACCATCTAATAGGGGGAAGTGTAAAGGCTTCCCACTTAGTTGTATACTGACTTTATTTCATTACAAGTGGAAGCTGTAGGAGCCCAAATGAGCATAGAAAGGAGGAGTAGAGGAGGGGAAAATCTTCAAGGCTCAATTACTGAATGTTTCTATGTACATGAATATGGGCTATTTATAATTGTATGGAACTCTCTATGCTCTTCTATATGTGATGAGGATGTTTATGTGTTTTCATATTTTGTGAGACTAGTGTAGATTTCTAGTTTATGTAGAGATATTTAATTTTCTCATTATAATGTATGCTTAGTTTTTGATGTGGGATGAAATCTTGTGCAGTTTGACCTTCCTTAGTATAACATACACATCATTAGTTTTAAATTAATCATGCTTCCATTTTAAGATCACTAGTAATCCTAGGCATCACCCTATCCTAACTAGGGCAGGGTGTCAAGAATATCATCATGATGGGTCTTGAATGTCTCATCAAGAAAATGACCCAAAATTGACACCTTTACCTCAAACAAATGTGGCAAAATTTTTTCCTAAATACTATATTTAATTCTAAGAGCATTAAAGAAAGAACAATTCAAAAAGACATATTCATCTTTCACTACTGCATATATACTAAATTTGCAAATGCATCATTCTATTTAAAGATTAATCTGTTTCCATGTTTCAATCAATAGATAGTGAGATCTCACACAAGCGCATGTGATTGTTATCTTACTTTGTCAAGAAATAGCAACAAATAAATAACCAAGTATTTTTATTAAGGATCCTCCTTGGATTTTCTGCAAATAAAATTATTTTTTTTTCAAATGGTTGTTTCCACATGTGCTTCAATGATTGATGTCTAATCTGTATTTTTAGATTCTTAAAGAGCAATTTTAAATTTTGATCTTCAATATTCAATTTTTAAGCTATTTTTTCCTATCATTGAACCATCGTTTTTTCTAAGTGTCTTAAGACACTTGATTTGCAACCTCCAGGTTATGGGTTCGATTTTGGTGGGCAATGCTAAGTTATAGAAAGTTCTAATTGGACTATATATCTTAGGGTGTACATATGTTTTATTTATTTTGGGTTCCAATACCACCCCAAATTCCTCGCCACCCCTAACCCCACTTTCTCCTTGAGTGATCTTATAAACTTTTGTGGATATGTGGATGCTTGGCCTAGTAAGCATCTTTTTATAAAGTTTTTATAGGTAGGTGGACACTTGGCCTAGCAAGCATCTTTTTATAAAATTGAAGAAAGTTTTGAAGAGTTGCAATTTCTATAGGTAGCATATCTACTTTTTCTAATAAAATATCATATAAAGTTTGAGCCTTTACATAAAGTTCCTACAACAAAAATAGTTTTTAGAGATATTCCAAATGTTTCAATTATGCTACAAGTAAATTAGGTCCCTAAATTTCACAACCGTATAATAGAACTGGGCGAACAAGTGGAATGTACATTTTCTTACGAACATCTCATGTCCAAATTTGTTCTTATGCACATTTACTATGAACTAAATATAAAGCATACATAATGTTTAAAACCCTTTGAGTAATTTAATCTTATCAAAAATATCTATTTCAAACTAAGATGTCTAAATACTTATATGAGAAGACAATTTCAATTTTCTCTAACACAATATCCAAATCAGGTGTAAAAGATCTTGTAACACACATCATCATTTTGGTTTTACTAACATTGACTTTCATACTTGACACAATACAAAAATCATCTATAATTTGAAGCATAAATTTCATTTGAACTTTAGTTTTTGTTATCAGAGCTACATCATCAACAAACATTAAATATTCCCATGAAAATTTCCAACTTTAATAAAATCTAATGTAATAGAGGACATCCATTATTCTAATTTGTCAATGAAGATTTCAAATAAAGTAGGAAAAAGTGGACATCCTTATTTCAGCTTAATATTACTATTTAGAATAATTTTTTTATATGTTTTTATTCAAGAACATAATTTGTACTAAACTATACAACTTTTGAATAGCATATAGAAGTTCTCCAAGAATATTAATATTGTGCAACCTCCTCCATAATTTATACCAAATAACAAAGTTATAAGCCTTTGAAAAAATCCACAAAACAGAGATAAACCGTTGATGAGTGGTGAGGTACCCCTACACTCAACCATACGAAACGAGCGTCGCACGCGTGATCCGGTCGAACTCCGCAGATGGACTAGTTGTGGTATCTAGATAGTTAGCCTTAGGTCGTAGTTCGCTGTCTTCCCATCTAGACTAGTTTTGCATATGTCATGTATGGTTTAGTCTAGATGAGGTGTATGATGTGTTCCTAATCTAATGCTACTGCTGAAGGCAGTGGAAAATAATATTAACTAATTCTAAGCTAAGAGGAAAAGGTAAGAAAATCTAATCTAGCCTAAGTGCGATGA
>MNCI01008335.1:1533822-1576438 GCA_015680685.1 Gnetum montanum | reverse complement strand
GATGTGATACATTAGCCTTTCCTCGGAAAACCCATGACCTGGACAGTTGCTTAATATTGAATAATATCGTTCTAAGGCCATGTCCAAGGGTTCATGTTTTTCTTGTTTCCATCCTTGGATTTGTTTCCTCAAGGCTGACACTCTAGCGTAGGTTTGATATCTATCATTAAAAACCTCTACCATTGTTGACCAGCGTCGTATTGAATTTGGTTTTAACGATCTATACCATACTTTATCTTGGTCAACGAGTGTCATCGGAAAGAGCTTTAATTTTTGCCAACTGTTATCAATGTTATTCCATGTGCAGGCATCGTAGAAGGCTAGTAAATGTTGATGCGGATCTAAGTCATAGCCTCCTGAAAATTTGGGAAAGTTATTTAAATCGAGCCTGGGTAGTTGGCGCTCTTTACGATGCCTACGTGAGATTCGAACAACCTCTTGTATTTGCGTTAGGCTTGTAGTGGCCAATGGGGGTTCATCGTCATCGGGTAAGTTATGTCTTCGTGTGTTACGATGACGTTGTTTTTGCTCATTCTTATAGGAAACTCCCACTTCAGGTTGTATACTCCAACTTTCATCATCATATAGCTCATTGGTTCTCCAATGAACTTCCTCACTAAGTGTGGCGTTATTATCATCTTGTAAGAGAGGCATTGTTGTGCGTGAATTTATGCGTGAGTTTTTATAATTATTATTTTCTGAAAGATATATCGTTAAGTCCTTTACAGCGACCTTGTATGATATAACTAATCTAGATAACTAGCACCATCCCCAGCAATGGCGCCAATGATGAGTGGCGAGGTACCCCTACACTCAACCATACGAAACGAGCATCGCACGCGCGATCCGGTCGAACTCCGCAGATGGACTAGTTATGGTATATAGATAGTTAGCCTTAGGTCGCAGTGCACTGTCTTCCCATCTAGACTAGTTTTGCATATGTCACGTATGGTTTAGTCTAGATGAGGTGTATGATGTGTTCCTAATCTAATGCTACTCCTGAAGGTAGTGGAAAATAATATTAACTAATTCTAAGCTAAGAGGAAAAGGTAAGAAAATCTAATCTAGCCTAAGTGTGACGAGCAACTGATTCCTTGATCAACCGTACACATCTTGGACCTCGTGCACGACTGCCACTGGGACTACCAAGCATAGGCCTAGGTACGCCACTGGGATTACCAAGCGCAGACCCCAAATACGCCACTAGGTTACCAAGCGTAGATCCCCCTAGCTACACCACTGGGCTACCAAGCAGTCACACATAAATGCTCGTAATCAAGTTGAACTCGTTCCGCTTCTAGGAGTTCAAGGGTGAGAAACTACTCGCGATGAGCAACCGATTCCTTAACTAGCCGTAAACACCCGTAGATGCTCCTAGCTAAGTCGTACTCACACCGCGCTATGAAAGCAATAAATAACATGAAATAAATAACAATAAATAAACTAAGTGAATGCTGCAATGATGAAGTAATCTCGATCTTTATTGCCGGTCATGTGCGTGTCCAAGTACGGCACACTCGAATAAAGACACCGTACAATCACATTCACCACACTGCGGGCAGACACGGGAAAATTCTAACTCTGGAGGGATCAAACTGCCAGAGCTTCGCTACACTAAAACTGGGATGTCGAATAAGGGAGAGCCGCCTCTTATTTATAGAAATTTCAGCTGACTGCGATATCGCGTACGCGATATCGCAGGGAAGGATGCGATATCGCGTACACGATATCGCGGCCGACGCAAACCGCGTCTCATCAACCGTACTAGCCAATTTTTTAGCTTGGTCTATGCAATATCTTAACATAATCAAGTAATTCACTATAGAGTAATGTTACTTGAAACCTACTTGTGAACCTACCCAAACATTGTTTAATTATGACCCAAACATTGTTTAATTATGTCCCAACTATTAAGCCTTCTCTCAAGGACATTGCTTAATAATTTTGCAAGGAGATAGTTGATCATAATGAGCCTATAATTATTAAGGTTATTTCTATCACCTTTTTTGAATAACATTATTTCTATGCTGATGCATCAATTTTCTAGAAGCCCATTTTGGAAACTTGTATTTAAAAGCTTACAAAATTTTGTACAAACCATAGTTCCTCCTCATTTAAGCTTCTCTACATACAAGCCTAAAGCATCTATTACTTTGCTAGAAGCTAGTCAAGCTAACCTTGCTCTGTCTTAGTTTGAGTAATGTATAGAAGTTCTTGAGAGGTGTGGTAAACATGAACAATCTTTTCATGTTTAAAGAGAGCTCCAAAAGAAATTGTAATTGCTGAAAAATCAAAATTCCAAATTTTTTTAGTCTTTTTAATAAAAAAGTTACTAAAATGCCTTACAATTCTTCGTAATCATATTGAGAAGTTTTGCTTGAAGCTCTGTAATAAATTTCCTTTTCTTCCATTGAATAAGATTCTTTTATGTTTTAATGACCTCTGGATTATGATTACCTTTTTTAACTTGCAATTGAGCTTATATACACTGAGTGTCAAATAAAAAAAAATTGTACATTTTGACAATGATGTCACATTGGAGACAACTATTGGTAAAACTTCTATAATGTTCTTATAACCTTCATTGTGAGCCCAAAGCATGTTGACTTCCTCTCTATATTGTTGTTGATGAGTACTTACTAATCTAACATTATATATCCTTTTTCTTTGCCTAACAGTCTTGCATATAGCTTTGATATTGAAAATGATACAATGTTGGGATGATTCACAAAATCTATTACTAATAACCAAAGTAGAAATTATATCCAAACCATTATGAGTGCAAACAAGTAGATCAAGGACTGACTTCTCTTGAAAACCTTCAAGTAGAATCTATGTATTTGGAAATACCATTGAGAACTAAAAGATCAAAAAAATTTCCCCCAAGAGAATGATTCTTGACTATATCTATTTGTACAAAGATTAAATGAAACACATGTATTCATCATATACCAAATAATTGAGATCTATTTTACACCAGTCCAAAATTAGAACTTGTTCAAAATTAATGCATGCATTAAAATATCCACAAATAATTACTTTACCAATATAATCAAGTTCAATAATATCATTTCCTAAATATTGAAATGGGTGTTCTTTTTAAAGTTCCAAGCCATCATAAATAAAATAATTTTTTGAAGCAAAATAACTAACAACAAAAAAAGATGATGTTTGTTGATGTTGTAATTTTTAGCCATACATATTGAATATGATCATTAATTTTGTAGCAGTCTACACAATGCATAAACTCATCTCTCACCAAATATCCAATACTCCTAGAGACTTTTCCTCGCTTACCTATTTTTCTATTTTTAACTAAATATTTTTTACTTAGAACAACAAACTAATTTTGTAGAATCTTCTATCTCCATAGTTTCATCTCATCCAAAAATGACAAAAGTAGTCAAAAGATTATACTACATAGAGCTACTACTTTACTAGCAACTAATCATTCAATATTTCAATAACCATGGTATAGAGCTTCTATGCTTTTTTGAAAATTTTTAACATCTCTTGTATTAGTAACAACTACAATATTTTCTACATTTAAATATGCTACCATTTTAATCTCTCAAGCTACATTAACGTTTTGTCATTCCTCAATATGCTTTAGCAATTCACATCTAGTCAAGTCGTTTTTTACCTAGATTTTATAATCACGTAGATGTTGATGATGCTTTCAAATTAGCTTTTTAAGTAAAAGAGTTTAATAACCCATATATAAAGTGTTTAAAAAACGAATTGGTTTTAAGATAGAAACATAATAATAGGTGAAAGAATTTTATATGAGATATAATAATATAATAAACAAATAGTATTTACTTTGAAATAAGTGTAAGATTTGCAACATTACATTATCATCTACAGCTTACCCATTTTACTTATATTTTTTTGGCAATAGTATTTTAATACTCTATAAAAATTTAAAAATAGTATGAGCTTATATGCACTTGAAAATAGTAGAATGAGCTTATGAAAATTGTAAACATGATTCTTTGTTTATGAAATTTTGAACTAACAACATTAAAATTTTTGGTAACTAGTTGCTAAGAAAAGTAGCAATTGTTTTTTATGAATACCAAGAAAATATTTGGGGCAAGCATACTAAAAAAAAATTTAGATGATGAAAAGTACTCCACTTTTAAGTCAAATAACTTGTCATAACTAGTTAAAAACTAAAAATCCTTTCACTAATAGTACATATCTAGATTTATTAAGTGAATAGGTTTAATTGTAGTTCAATTCAAAAGCTCAATTTTTGGTGAACAATAGGTTGAGAGTGCAAATTATAATGCATTTAAAAAAAAGAGTTACATCACATCACATGCTTAATCATTGAGTACAAAGCCCCCCAAGAAAACATAGAACTTTTCAATTTAGGGGTATTTATTGAGATGAATATTTTTACAATACATGGTTCAAAAAAACCAAAGTAGAGAATTAATTGTTAATAGGAAGGATGGTCCTAGTCCTTGTTGATGTGTAAATTTTGGTCACAACAACACTTGGAAAACTCGTTTAAAGAGACTATTGCCTAAGGTGCCTCTCATATGGGTACAGAAACCCAAAAATAGTCTTAGATGGAAGGGCAACATGACATTTAATAGTTAAATAACTTTAATGAAAAAATAAAAGGGTAGTCCATAATGACTATGGAAAAAGTAACTATTCGCTTTGAAAATTTAACAATAATATGGTAGTAAGTTAAATGATCTTAACAGGCAACTGGAAATAGCAAACCAAAACAATTTGGCATGGAACTAGCTATTCAATTTTAAACCTTAGCAAGGACACTTGAACATTAAAAATAAAAGCATGAAATAGTTAACAACTTGAATAAGATTAATTTGAATTATGAAGAAAATCAGGCTCTGTGTTTAATCCACACCACAAAGACCATAGTTCAATTACAGAAATTTAAAATAACAAAATGAAATAATGAGTTAGCTTAAAAATGAGCACGAATGGAAAAACATCTGTTGTAGCCTTGTCTACCAGTTCTTGCAAGAAGCACACCTCTTCTAATGAGCCTACAACCTCTAGCTATTGAATATGCCCGTTGCTCTACCTCAAACTGCCTTGAGGAGAGCCTCCAAATAGGTAACAAAAGTAAGAGAGAACCATGAGATTTGCATCATGACTCACCTTGGGCAAACCCACTCCACCAGAGCCTAGCCTTGGAAATCTCTCCACTATAGCTAGCTTTCTACTTCTGTGCACCCCCATTGTGTCTATTCCCTTCCCTTGTCTCTGGCCGAGGAATTTATAAGGACTAGTCTAGCGCATGAGGTGCCAACACCCATGCATAATAGCCAAGGCCATTACTACCAATGTGTAGATAATAGCAACATCAACCAGTAATGCACAACAAACGGTGACAACCATCACCCATGCAAGGATAATAGAAGCATTTACCATCCACATGCAGCAAAACCATCATTATTAGCCACTACCACTATGCACAGTGAAACGTCGATCTCTAAACCATGGCAACCACACCCAGTTCCATACAAAAATGTCAAACTCCCATCAGATTTTGTATTTATCTTATTTGATGCAGGGCCTGTTGTAGCTACTAATATTCAATGGTTCGACATCGTAGAGCAGTAATAAAAGAGGTGGCATAATGCATTTATGATGATTGTAGGTAACGGCTAACCACAACTTTGAATCATGCGTTCCTAATCTAAAGTTGCTGCTCTATGCCTACTACCCAGCTCTTGTCCCTACATGTTTGGCATATCCACACCAGTGGCCACGAGCTCATCTGCAATTGTCCACCTTTTGTGCTACTCTTTAGATAGACCTATAACTCCTAGTAGCCCTACAAGCATATCTTTAGGTCTAAAATCCATGTAATGTAAAATTTCTAAGTAGGCCCAATTGAGGCCACCCAGAGCCTGATCCATAGAGCCAACATCACAGATTCTAAGGGATTGACACCTGCAACTCCTGTTACCACTGTCAGACTACCATCAGGAAATCCATTCAAGCATGGCATCTTTTCCCCCAGAGTTGTAGAGATTTTCTAGAAATTCCTTTTTTTACCAGCAACATCAGTGATTTATGTGAAAACGACAAAAGGAGTCACCAAGCGTAAGCACATTACTATGTCTAATTTTTGAGAGAAAAAGGTGGTGGATGAATTTGAGTGAATTTTCTCTTTCTTTTTTTTAAGGTATGCTTGACTCTCTAATCTATATTTTTATATTATCTTATTAACCAATCTAAAGTTAAGTGGCCTTAAAATAATGAATTTTCCCTCTCTTTTGCACATAGCATGGTAATGTTAAATGCTAAGATGACAACACATGTGTATGGAGCTCTCTTTAAATTAAACCACTTGAAAAGTCAACCTCGTTGGTAGTGTTTTCAAAGATGTTTTTCATTATCCTTATTGAGCTCTGCTTTTCATCAACATAATTTTCATGGGTTAAAACTTATAGGATTCCTAATTTTCATGGGACTAAAACTTTTAATCATGGCCCTACACCTAGCATGGGAATGTTGGCATCAACACTTAGCCCCCAAACTTTAAATTGTATGCAAGTACAATGATAGCAAAACCATAGAAATTTTTAAAAAGAGGTGTATAAAATATAAAGAATAAAAAAGATCACAAAACAATGACAAATTAAAGTGTGAAAGTAAACTATAATATTTAAACATGATTAAAATAATCACATAATCAAAAGAGAACTAAACATGAACAACCCTTGATCACACCACCTTGTTTATAAAATTTAAATATATAAAGTTTATAATATATAACATTAACCATCCATATATATAGTATAAGGTAATTTATAATTAAAATCTCATTCCCAATGATCCCAAAGATAAAAGTTATTAGTGTAGAGGACAACATTGAGCACAGGATTTATGCCAAATTTAAGGAAAAGGACATGCTTATCTTAGATCATAGCTACCCACAACTTTTGGATTTTTCCTTGAGATTTTTTTTTATTTCTTTTTTTTTTTAACATTTAGAAAGGGAATGGGTGAAAGGGAACAAGGGAAAATTAGGAAATGGGAAGGAAATATTTTCTTTTCTCTTTTTTGAATGGGGGAAATAGGTTTAAAAGTGGAATGGAGGCTAGGATGAGGATTGTTGTTTGACCCGATCACACTTTAGAAGTTATTACACTGCCAATGAACATGGTTCTCACTTTCTGAGGAAACTTTACCCATGGTGTACTTCATTCTTAAGGTAGGAATTCCAACATGAGTTTGGTTGATTAGCTGCACTACCAAAGAACAAGGTCTTTTTGGATACTTTGCCCATGGTGGAGTTCAACCCTCATGTATGTGCCTTTTAAATTATAATTTAAATGGCATCATAGTAGGTCTCTTGGGTGGATAAGAGTTCTCAAGTGGAGAGGAACACACTTCACCTTGTTGCTCATAGGATAGCCATGGATCATCACACCTGAGAGCTGGGATTTATGAGAGGGAAAACAGAATTTTCTAAGATCACTTAGTAATTGTGGCTAACCATTCTCCAACTTCACATATCCTACATTCACATGACCATGATGATAACATGATAAGCTAGCATATGTCCCATCCTCCATAATCCCACATAACTAATGAAATCAATACGTTGAAAAAGATTGGGAAGAATCAATAAAATAATTAAAGTATATCATATAAGGAGATTTTATATAATAGTAATATGATATAGCATATAAAGCATTATAGTTGCATTATTTTCAAATGGTGTTATGATGACCTAATGCCTAGTAACTCAAATGATCATAATGGTTATGAAAATCATATGAAAAGCACAAATCAAAGCAAAACCAATATGCTAAGAAAGAGATTATGGTAGACTTGACATGCATGAGAAGATGATGAAAATGTAAAATAAATATGCAAATGCAACTATATACAAATGAAATGCATGGTGAAAGGGAAGAAAGCATGAAACTTGGGATCTACGAAGTGTCCACATGGGGCACTTGAGTAGAAGTGTTTTAAATGAAATGCATTAAAATTTCTATAATTTGTATCCTTACAAATCAACAATTTTCTATGCATTGGGAAAAATGGCATCTGTAACTTGGTACAGACCTAACCACATAGGAGAAAACTTATTTTGAGGACCTATTTGACTATATGCTCTATCTCTTTTTAGGAATATATCTCCTACTTTAAAGACTTTACCTATATATTTTTTGTCAAATCGTCTTTTAACAATTTGCTAATGATTGAGATTACAAAAATTAATACATAATTGTAATTCACTTTTTTATTCTCTAATATCCACTAAATTTGATGTCCAGCTTGAATGCTTCACAAGATAAATAATTTCAGATTCTAGAAGTTTATCAATTTCTTCTTTCATCAAAGTTTCATCTTGGGATTAACAAGTCTAAGTTTTTGTCTAAATGGTTTGGTTTTGATATGTAAGTAATCAAATAAAGCTCCTCTAGTTGCCATTTTATGAGAGATTTTATTTCAAAAATATGACATCCTTTGATATAACTTCTTCATTAATTTAGGTAACTTTAAAACATTGATTACTAAATTCACCCTTGGAAAATAAAAATTCATGAATATGATTATCATCATCAAAACTTGGAAAGAAAAGATATTATCTGGAATAGAATAAGAGTTAACCTTTTCAATACTAATTTCAAAATCCAAGCATTGTGTCTAAAAGGAACATCTAAAGTAGTGGCCATTTGAGCTAATGCATTAGGAACATAATTCTCTTCTCTATGAACATGTTCAATGGATATGTCATCAAAATTTGGCTCACCTTCTAATGTTTTAATGACTAGAATCTCATTTATATCTTTATCCTTTCCTAATGGTGGTGAGTCACCAAAAATAAATGTTCCTCTATCATGCTGATTATAACGCAAGGCATCTTCATTAATTTCTTCACATTCTCTAAAAGCTTGATAATATTGAGTGGAATATGTATAAGCAAGAGGATTTATTTTTGAAATTTCACAAACATGGTTATTTATAACATGTTCGCCAAGTCCAACTTCAATAACTCCAATATAAAGATTAGTATTTTGATTTTTCAAAGATTGATTTTGTTGATAAAAAGATGTTACCACTTGTTTATAAAAAGGCTCCCTTGATATAATGACATATTTAGATTTTCCTTTAATAGGAATTAATAATTCTAAAAATTTTGATCTAAAGAAGCCCCCACACTAGGCTCAAAAAGTCCTAGATAGAAGCACACCATAAGTGGATGACATGTCAACCACTAAAATATCTGTATAACATGTGAAAGTAGGGTATTGTTTAAGTTGCACTTTCACTCCTTTTAATGACCCTACCATAGGTACATTAGATCCATCAAGTTGTATCACACTTTTTGCTTGTTGTAGCATTTGTGCTCCTAACATACTACAAAGCTTAAGTGGCATGACACTAACAATTGCATCAGAATCCATTAAGCAATTATGAACATTCTTTCCTAAAATGATCAGAGTTGTTAGGAAAGGAGCTTGATCTTTCTTGTTTGACATGAAATGAATTTTGTATTGATAATGCGTTGGGACTTTCTGCAAAATGAACTTTCCTTTCAATCATTGGAGATTTTTCTTTATTGGTTTTAGGTGTATGAACTCTCTTTTGAATCACATCTTTCATTTCATTAAAACGTAAAAGATCATACATTGAAATGTTGGCTTTAACTCTTTTCAAATCCTCAACTAGATCATAAGCTTTATATTAATCTTTAACTTCATGTTGAGGTGGAGTTATTTTAAGCATAGAAGCGGAGTTTGGTTGTTGTGGAATATTTACTTGGAATGGTTTGATTTCGTTATCTGTGTTATTTTGACTAGGAAATCTTCTATTGGGAGCAGTATAAGGATTATTCCTAGTTTGTTGTTAACTAGTTGATGAAATATGGTTTGTTGCATTGACTAGGCTCCATTGACACAGTCTGTTGCATTGACTAGGCCTCGTTGACTAGGCCCTGTCAATGTAGTCTGTTGCATCGACGTGACCCCCATCGACGTAGCGGTTTGTCTCACCAAATGCCTTTATAGCATCAGATTAAGAATAGTAGCCAAACTCTTGCATTTTTTACATTTGGAAGTTAGAACATTTCTCTTGAGTACCTGCAATAGTAGTCATTGAGTGTATGGATCTTTATTCAAGCATTGTTGTACCTAAGCATAATAGTGTTTGCAGCAATAAAGACAAGCTTCTTGATAAACCTTGTAGCATTCTAGATAGTTTAGACATTTATTTATGCATTCAATATTTTTAATTATTTATTCAGTGTTTTTTAGTAATTAAGCTAATGAGGTAATGAAGTGAGATAAGCTAGATAGATTAATTACATAAGTACAACTACTTCGAATGTAACATGTATTTTCTTGGTAATCCCAACAATGTTATTGCTTGGTACGTCCAAAACTGTAGCACTTGGTAACCCAGTTGTGGATACATGGGTTCAGTACATGTACAGAAAGTGGGTTCAGATGCTTATGTTAAGACGAGTTAGAGATCAATTAGTTAGCTAATTTAGATTAGTTATCAAATTACTTTATCTTTCTCTTCAAAGCACTAAAGAACATAAAATATAAAATGACAAAAATTATAAGCCTTGATTTTACTTAACCATACATTTGTACTTCACAAGTGTAATTGGGAAGACAACAAATGACCTTAGGACAAGGTTCATTGCTTAGAAGACTAGTGCACCAGAAACTATAAAGTCCACAGAATTTGACCGGATCGCACGTGAACACTTTGTGATTCGTATGGTTGTGCGTACGGGTACCTCATTACTAATCATTGGCATCATTATTGGGGACTTTATTTTTTGAAACATGCGATATCTAGGATTAGTGAACATTATTAATATTGTTGGATGGACCCAAGGTCAACATCACTCTCAAATGACATTCAATTATAAAAGCAAACGAATAATTTTATTGTTTTGCAAAATGTCTTCTTCTTCTCACAAGCATGAAGATGTTAAACAGCTGGTCCCACAAGAGTGCAAAGTGCTATATACTCATCCAAATGAGTATGTACCAAACTTCATCTTCATCCTACATTAGGATGAACAACTGAAATGGTGTGACATGAAGGACAACATTGTCTTGCCCCCTAATCGATTTGTGCCCAAGATGTTGTTTCAAACTCTTAAGAAGTTGGGCAATCCAAATCTTTATAAGGAATACATTGTGAATGGTTATGACACTTGAGACTACTTTCCCATTAAAACACAACGTAGGAGATTGACACCGGGAGAACCACCACAAGGGTACGAAGGAAAAAAATTCCACTAATCCCTTATTCCTACTAAATCAAGATGACAGTGAGGATCCTCCCTTTGAAGGTTCTCAACATGAAGATTCTCCATCTCCTGTTGTTGGTAATGAGGATGTGGCCTTGAACCTACGATCCACTATTCATAAACCAGGTTTAGGAAAAAGTGACAATCAACGTAGGGACTCAAGTAAACATCACAATGGAAAGGGATCTAAGAATGGTGGTCATAATGAGCAAAGAGGTAATGGCAGTGGTGGTCCACCTTCCTCTTCATCCTCTTCATCCAATTTTGAACATTCCTCTTCATCTATTGGTTCTCATAAAAGCCACCATCAAAATAATCATGATGAAGGTAATTAATGAGACAACAAGTACCATCAAGGTCATCAAGAACACAATGGTGGTAGGAACCATCATTGACATCATCAATGCAATGATGATGATGAATCTCTATTGGTGACTCGAAGCATGCTCAACATTGCAAAGGTAGTAAAGATCCCAACTATGCATGTGAAAAATAGTATGATCAAGTGCTTAAACATGAATAATATTCCAAGATTTGAGGGGGGATACAAATCTGATCCGCAAACACATCTACAAGCTTTCACAATGCCTGTGCCTTATAAAACATTTAAAATGATTGGCAAAAACTCAAGTTTTTCCCTAGGACACTCATCAATGAAGCTGAAAGTTGGTACCAGTCCTTGGAGTTGAAATCCATTCGCCGATGGAGTACCATGTTAGAACTACTTAATGATAAGTACTAGACATACTCTAGAGTGTCCAACCTAAGAAGGAAAGACCAAGGTTGGAAACAAGGAACCCATGAACCCTTAGACGCCACCATAGGAAAATATTATTCACTCTTACACCAATGCCCTAGTCATGGTTATTCTCAAAGGAAATAGCTCCGCCACATCATAGATGGGCTTAGAGCAAAAACTAGAAGAACTCTTGGGGTTTATGCCCAAGAGAGATTGTTTGGATTAAGAGCTTATCAAATCTAAAGGCTTATAGAGCAAGTAGAAAAAGAAGAAGGTGAGTTGTGAAAAATGGAAAGTGTATAAGAGTATAATAGGGATCCTTCCATTAGGAAAAGGGAGGTCTTATTTTGTCACAAGGAGGAGTCACCACTCGATGAAGTGATGAATAAAAAAACCTTTCCTATTCAAAAATCTATTTTTGACATTTCAGTAAAGTTTGATAAATTATGCAACTCTTTGGATGAGAAGTTTCAAACTACTATGAAGATTGCTAAAGTATCCAAAGAATAGAATAGTGATCATGAACATAGGAGATGAAAAGTAGCTGAACATGCGTATCAAAGAGGTAAGGGCAAAGCTGCTATGGTAGAGGAAGTTGTGGAAACTGACTCTGATAATGATCCTGGTTGTGAAATCTTATCAATATGAACATCCAAAGGGATGTTACCCTATGGTGTCACACTTACAAGAGTTTGGGGTGTACACATTGAATCCTCAACTAGCACATAGGCAAGCACCTAGATGATTACCTTATCCTTAAGACAATCCAAGGCAGTTCCACCAACAACAATAAGCTTATTACCCAAGTGGAGTTCCACCACAACCATATGAGAAATATCAATAATGGCATCAACCAAAATCATGGGAAATGCCACCACCAAGGCAACAATACCCTTACAGGCAACCAGATCCATACAGGCACTATGTTCAACAACTTGTTTCTCCAAGAAGTTTTGCATGCCACGCCTCACTTCAACATCACTGCTACCCTCTAGAGTACCACCAAACACATTCACCATCCACTCAGGGAGAGAACCCATATCCATATCACCCTCTACATCCATCTACACACATCCCTCTGCTTTCAACCCAATTACCTCTTACTTTGTCCATGCAAGGAGAAATTTCTCCACAACTGCAGCAACGAAATGCTATGAGGGTTGTACATTCACAACTAGATTTCTTGTTGAATGGTTCAGATAATTGATCTAGAAAATGACCTTTTTTCTAACCCAGCAGTCCTACCAAACCCTCACAACCTCATGCGACTAGCTACCCTACATCTACAACACCCTCATCCTCTACATCAAACACCTTCAAGCATCCTTCAAACCAAACACCACCTCGAATCTACATTGTGATGTTAACTCATGCTATTTCCAATTGGATCAAGGTTGGTAATCTTTCCATGAAAAGATCTGACCCAGGAAGTCCACTCATTTACCTACAAATCACTAGACAGGAGCCATGCAAGGCTCTTCTTGATTATGGTTTCGATGTTAATGTCATATCTCATGACATGTACAAGGCCTAGAACCTACCACCTCTCAAGAATAGCAACATCCATTTAGAATTGGCAAGCTAGTCAATCACTATTCCCTTGGGATTGGTGAAGAACATTGTGACCATAGTTAATGGGTGATCCTATCCTACTAATTTTCTAGTGATAAAGGTCAAAAACTGCAATGGTGACTTCCCCATCATTATGGGAAGGGCATGGTTAAGCACGGTCGATGCATGAATGAGCATAAGGGACCTCTCCTTGCAAATCTCCAAGAAAAATGAATTTGGAAGGCTGGAGAAGAAGCATATTCCAAGCATTTTGTGCATTGATAACGAGTGCAATTACGTGCAAAATATTTGGTCCATCAAAAGTACATACATTAAAGCATGCAATCAATGTGCATAAGAAATAGATATTCAAATGTGTCTATAGATAGCATCCATAAACTAGGAGGGCACCTAGTGGCTGACAGCTAACTTAAAAAGTAACACATTATGCATGGAACCAACTGATAGACTAACATGTACTTATGTTAAAAGCATGAATGAACTTGAGCAAGTTCATCATAACTTTATGATGATAAAGATGATGATACTTGTTATGGAGAGCTGGAAATCCTTGATAACTTCAAGCAGGAGCCCCTAGAGTTGAAAACCCTACCAACTGGCATGGAGTATGCATTCTTAAACAATGGTAAGCTAGTCATAATCAATGCCAAACTTGCTCCTAAATAAAAAGAAAAGCTGTTAAAGTTGGTTAACAAATGGCCAACAGTGTTTGCTCAGTCATATCCCAAGCTAACTAGAATTGATCCAAGGATATGCTAGCATCACATTTACACTGACCCAGCCATGAAGCCAAGAAGGTAGTTGTAGAGACAACTAAACCCTAAATTAAAGTAGATCATCAAGGAGGAAATAGAGCAACTCCTCAAGGCGGGGTTTATTTATCCCATTGTGAATAGTGAGTGGGTTAGTCCACTCGTAATTGTGCCAAAGAAAGGTGGCAAGTGGAGGGTCTACATGAGCTTCAAGCTGTTGACATGGCAACATTTAAAGATCATTTTCCATTGTCATTCATGAACCAAGTGTTGGACACTATCTCCAAGCATTGCTATTATAGCTTCTTGGATGGTTATAGTGGCTATAACCAAATCCAAATTACACCAGAAGATCATACCAGGACAACATTCAAGAGTTCTTGGGGGACTTTTGCATATTGTAAGATGTCATTTGGTCTGTGCAATGCCCTTGCAACATTTCAATGCCTAGTCCTTAGCATCTTTCAATAGTAGATCAGTAGTGATGTGGAAGTCTTCATGGATAACTTCTCCACCTATGGAGCTACATTTGAGCAAGCCTTGGACCACCTTAAACAAGTACTGAAAAGATGTGTGGAAACAAATCTATGGCTCAACTAAAAAAAGAGTCATCTCATGGTCCAAGATGGCATTGTGTTGGGGCACCAAATTCCACAAGAAGGGATTGAGGTAGATCCAAAGAAGATAAGGGTCATCCAAGGAATAATACACCAACCAGAGACAGTTAAAGACATCTAATCATTCCTTGGACATATTCGCTACTACTAGTGATTCATAGAGAATTTCTCTAAGATTGCAAAGCCATTGGTCAAGCTAACAAAGAAAGATGCTCCATTCATCTAGACCAAGAAATGCAAACATTCATTCCAACAATTAAAGTAAAAACTTGTTGAGACTCCAATTATATAGCCACCAAATTGGTCTAAACCATTTTACATAATGATGAATGCATCTAATTATGCTTTGCGAGCAATGCTTATGCAGTTGGATGATAAAAAACATCCATATTACATCCACTATGCAAGCCAAAGCATTGTAGGTGCACAATTAAATTACACCACCACGGAGAAAGAATTAATGGTAGTGGTGTATCCTCTAGAAAAAATCAAACATCATGTGCTTGGTTATAAAGTATTTATGCACACAAACCACAATTGTATTTGCTTCCTAATGAACAAGCTCGTAGTGAGCCCCCATATCATACGATGGCTTTTGATCTTGTACGAATTTGATCTCACAATGGTAGATTAAACAAGGATCAAGAATATGGTCATTGACCACCTCTCTTACTTAAGATGGGATAATAAAGAGGAGGAAAGCCCATTTTTTTATCATTTTCTAGATGAAATCCTCTTTATGGATGCACTAAATGATCAAGTGCCCATGGAAACAACATGGTACAATGACATCCTCATCTATCTTCTCACTCAAGAGATGCTACAAAATCTTGACTTTATAAAGAAGCAATAATTTCTTCATCAAGCCAAATACTTTGTGAAATCAATGGACACGTCTACAAGGTGTGCACCAATGGCCTGATTCATTGGTGTGTCCCCAATGAAGATCAACTGTGCATTCTCCAAGATGCTCATGAAGGGCCTTGCAGAGGCCACTATGTAGGGAAATGCATGGTCATAAAAATCCTAATGATAGGATACTATTGGCCTATAATCTTCAGACATGCCCACTAGTTTGTTTGATCTTGTGAACATTGTCAACGATATAGTGGGATGACCACTCAAATGAAAGGTCCTTAACAACGGATTCAACCATTGGAGCCCTTTGACAAATGGGGCATTGACTCCATGGGTGCCATCACATCCATGTCCAATGGAAAGGCATATATTATTATAATAGTTAACTACTACACAAAATGGGCAGAAGCAACAACCGTTATTAATTGTACATCATCCACTGCTGCTAGATTTGTACAACAAAATGTTGTAAACAGGTTTAGGGTTCCACATGCACTAATTTCTAACAATGGAACTCATTTCATAGGTGCTAATTTTAGAAAGTTGATGCAATGCTTAGGGGTTGAACATAAATTAACACCCTATCAACCCCAAGCCAATGGTTAAGTAGAGATAACTAACAAGAAGATTACAAAGATATTAATAAGGACTATAAGCAAATATAGGAAAGATTGGAGCACAAAACTTGACAATGCCCTATGGGCCTACCACCCAACATGGAAACTTCCTATTGGCTATGACTCCTATGAGCTAGTCTATAGAAAACTTCCAACACTCTTGATTCAATCCAAGCTCCTTACACTTTCGATAGCTTGTAATCTAAATGTTGACCCAAGTCTAGCAAAAAAATAAAAACTAATCAACCTCAACAAGCTAGATGAAAACTAATTAGTGGCCTTATCTTTGAATGAGGTGCACAAGGCATTTAACAAGCAATTTCATGACCTTAAAATATGGAAAGTGAAATTTCAACCAAGAGATAAGGTTCTCTACTGGAATCTCACACACATACCCCAGAAGACAAAGTTTTAAATTATGTGGGAAGGACCTTATATAATTGATAAGACCTTTCCCTCTTGGGCTATGTTAATCTAAAAGCCTAAAAGCCCAAATAAAAAGCAGTTGATCAACATCCAACAAGTGAAACCTTTCCTAGAACCAAGACAAGCCAGTGCAACTACCACCTCAACAGATGGACAACCATGCTTCATTTTCCAAATCCACTCCTTTCAACATAGTCGTGGGGAAGATGGCCATCCATGCTAACTATCTACATGGCTCCTTAATCTTTCACTTTTTATTTTACACATTTTTGCTTTACACTTTATTGATTTTTACCTTTTTCTTTGGTTTCTTGTTCTATTAACTTTCTCAATTTTTTATTTTACAACATTGTTAGCATGTTTTACCTTTCTTGATTAGTTTACATCTTCTTATATATATTGTTTACTTTTCTTTGTTTGTATGTGTCTTTTAATTATTTCTGCTAATAAAAGTGCTATATTACCATAGGACGCAGTGCCATTGTCAATGTTTACTAATGATGGTTTGTGCTTAATGTTTTGATTGTCAAAGTCTAGTTTCTATTTTTGAATTCTACTGTCTGATGACTATGACATGGTTTATTTTTCATGGAATAGGCAATGAATCTATGTCATCCGTCTATCCAATAAACTCTATGGCTTTCTTTATTTTTGGAGTTTGAGGTCCTTTCCATTAAAGAAACTTTTAATCAATTGATAGTTTTGGAATTGGGAAGGATTCAAAGGCTTATAGAGGATCTGACTTCAAGGGGACTCAATACTCTCTGTACTTTTCTACTTACTTGAGTGCTTGGGTGTTTTTCCTGAACTTCTTATCGTTCCATTCTAACGACTAACAGGAAATCGAATAAAGTCTTTGCATGGTGTGGTTCCCATCCAAAAAATTCAAAAAAAAAACATGATGGGAATTCAAAGCACATCCCTTAGACAAATAAATAGGCTACAAGCACTAGTTATGGGACTAAAAGACATGTTACCCATGCCTAAAGGTTCCCTCTAACTAAGGAACTCTCTCTCACACTTTCTACTTCTCTTTTTTTCTATTTATGAAATAGAGGGTGTTTTGTAGGAGCACTCTTGTGTTTTGAGTGGGTAGATTAGTCTTAGAGTGATGATGCAAAGTCACTGAAAGAGGTTGGTTTTGGTTTGGACTAAGGATAGATCTTCTCGAGTTATTTTAAACGCATTTTCCATAAGGGACTTCTTACAACCTTAATTCGGGATTTCATTCCACCTTCTCGGTCATTCATCTATGTTTCCATTACTCACCTCACTACTCTTTTTTATGTTATGTTCGATGTCTTAGTCTGATGTGTTGGAATTCTTGGATAAATTCTTTTTGGTTGGTCCTTAACTTTTCATAACCTTTAATCAACTGTGGGGCCCACAAACTCCTTAGTTGGGGTTATGTAAGTGAAACAAGGGCATGTGCCTACTGTGGGGAGGATCCACTTGCATATCTCTTAGTTTGATTAGTTAAGCCCCTTACTCTAGACATTGCTACAATCCTAACTTTCACATATTCCATTCTGCAAATCACTTTGTGCTCCTTGAACTTTCATTCTCTACCCTCTTTCTCCATTTTTTTAATTTTCTTAAATTTTTTGACCTTCAGCATCCTCTTCTCATATTCTCATCTTGTTCATGGTTGTTTGGACTTCCATTTGACCCTAATTTCATTCAATATGTTTTTGTAATTTTCAAGTTTTGACTTAGTCTATAATGATCAACAATTGCGTCCCATCAACGTAGCCAACCTCGTCAATGAGGCCCCATTAACACAACACAAAAATAGTATAAATACCATCAAACAATTTGAATTTTTCACATTTGGTTCATAACTCCCAAGGAGTTTTTGCAATTTTCATAGCCCAAAACCTTCCCAAGCCTATAACTCTCATACCGTTTATCCAAATCACACTGTTCTTTGATCATACAATTACTGAAGGTAAGCTCTTAGTCATGGGGGTAGCAAACCTCAAGGTTTTGATGATACTTTTTTTGAAACTTTTTCTAACTTCCCTAAAGGGTTACGATATAAAATGCTATTAAATCATTATTTTTTGAGAATTTAACCCTTCCAACAACTTCGGTAAACCAAAGATTAAATCAATAACTAAATACTTAATCCATCCAACCATAATCACACCTTAGCCAAGTGTAGCCTCCCTATGAGATAAGTTATTCTAGTCATTCTGAGTTACATAATATTTGCTAACCTATTGTTATGTGTGGTTATAGATGGCACCAAGACTAAAGAGACCGCAGGAGGAAGGACCATCACAACCATGAGAGAAACAACCTAGAGAAGGAAGAGGCCAACAAGAACATGGCCAAGAACGAGCTAAGGCAACCCATGCAACGGGACCTCTTATACATGAGGCCAAGGTGGAATCTATCCAATAGATTCTCGAAGAGGAAGCTACATCTGAACACTCACAACGAGGCAAAGCACTAGGCCTTGTACCCAAACTAGAAGTCACACTCACATAGGCCTACCTTGACATAATTACAAGTTGTGAGATCCAACACTCAGTTCTTCAAGAGCTAAACTTAAAGTCATTCCTTAGATAAGCTCTAGAAGATGTCAAAGCTTAACTGCAAGCCTCTCCCATATGGCTAATCATCACTTTTAGTGGGGAGTGTGGTACATGGAAGAAAGGTATCTTTTCTAAAACAACAAAAGAGCAAGAGCCACTGTGAAAATCAAGGACATCCAAGTGTCCTACTCTGTAGAATCCATTATGTAGGTCCTTAGGTTTCCTAGTGTAGGAACATAATTAGTAGAGCTATCCACACAAGCTAATCCCAGAGCAAAGAAGGAGTGGACTCAGCTATGTTATGGGGTTGACCACAAGGAGTTTGACATGCTCACATTGGTGGAGTGAGTCTATTTTAAGATAGTGGCCTACCACCTCAATCCAACAGTGAGGCCCAATAAGGTGACAACCTTCTCCACCTGAGCATGCATCGCTCTAGGTAGGAAATTTCCATCAAACCTTTCACAACTAATCTATCTAAAGATAGAGAAGCACTTCAAGAAGAATGAACATGGAAGAAAAATCCTGCCCTTTCCCTACTTGATCAGAAAAATCCTGCTCTAGGGATAGTCTGCTATGTAAATGATACACTTAGGCATGCTCCTAATGCTTCGTGGGCTGAGACAATGAAGGATAAGATGCTTTCCATGATCATAGAAGAGCAGTAATAATGACCACCTCCACCACCTACTTATGAGCAACTGCTGGAGGCCCACACTGCAGTTGAGTGTGTGTGAAAAATATGAGAGTAGCTCTTGCAACAATGGGAGCAATAAGTAGGAACTAGTGGTGGAGACCCATCTACATACAAACTGACCATGAGTCACCTCAAAGAAGTGGCTCGTACAATCAACCAGATGAAGGGAGGTGGATTAATGTTGTTTGCCCAACGAATGCAATTGCCTGCAAGGTCAAATCCAAGTGCCTAAGAGGTGATGGTGTTTCTCTCTCAGCATCATCTATTCCTAGAAATCTCTTAGAATGTCACTTTCTTTTTAATGCACTTGGAGGAGGGTGAGGAGGTAACCATATTGGTGATGTAGCACCAAGGGAAAGAGATAGCTACGGAGATCATTGCTAATTGAGTTGCTAAGGCATTAAATGCACCTATGACGCCTATACTAGCAGTTTCTACACTAAGAGATGTGCAGATGTCTACAGGGATAATCAACGAAAAATTGAGTGCAGCCCAGCATGAAGAACTATTAGACTAACTAGTGGAAACTGGGCAACCAATTTTGAATATCTTTGATTTTTTGGATACCATCACTATAACCTAGTTGAAGCTACTGGAGGTAAAGGGCAAGTGCCTCATCTTAAAATAGGAAACATGAAACAGCTCAAGCACATAATAAATGCTTAGCTACAGAAGTTATCAAATTGCATGCCCAAATTATCGTCCTTGCTCTTATCAACCCTGCATTAACATGAGATGAATCTTTTTAGTAGCTTCAAGAACAACTAAAGCGGGCTGAGGGAGAAATGGTAATGGTGGTCTTCAATCAATCCATAGTAGAAGCTAAAACTCATTCAATACGAAGGGACTTGATGCAGATGCATCAGGAAAATTAAACCTTGACCGCAAAGAATCATAGCCTTAGAAACGTTGATGTACAAAAACAACAACTAGAAGAATTCATCCATCAATAGCAGGAGCAGCTTACTAGAGAAAATGCCAAACTAAGGATATTAGCAACAGAGAATTGTAATCTCTCCATGAAGGATGTTCGTGCCTTATGTCAAAAATCAGCCATTGAAATTGTCATCTAGAAAAACGAGGCTTTGAAATTTGAAAAAGTTAAAAATCATTACAAAGACAAATTTGGCCTACAAAAGGAGGTGAATGAAAAGCATATCTAACTAGTGAAGGTAAAGGTTAATGAGGCCCTCCAGTAACTCCAGCAAGGTAGAGAAATGTTGCAACCCACCATCAATGGGATTAATGCTACAACAAGGTGGAAATTTGCATGAAGGAGTTGCAGATTGAATAGATGATAGAGTACATAGAGTTGTCTAATCTTTGCTACATAAACTTAGTCATGCTAACTACTAGATGGTCATGGTCTGAGCTTGAGAAGCAAGTGACTAGCTTGTACTTATTGTACAAGGTCGAGTTTAAGAATCATAAAGACACCAAGAAAAAGCTTATGGTGGCAAATGCTGAATATGAGGTTCTCAAGGCAAAATTCACCAACTGAAGATCAATCACCAAGAACCTGGCCAAAAGAATGAATGACTACTAGGCACTACAATGCACAATCTAAGCATTCGAAATCAAGCAAAAATAATTCGTAGCCTAGTTCATCAACATAAAGGAGTTACTTTCAGTATTGCTTTGTCCTTGGGATATTCCAATTTCGACCCACATTGACAAAGTTGCATGGACCATAAATGATCCTAGGAGTAAAGAAGAGAAGATGAAAGCATTGCTGGATGCTTTTAGCCTTTCACCAGAAGTTAGAGTAGTAGCGGGACAACCACAAACACATCAACCATCAGCCATGCCTGGAGTTGGAGAAGGTTCTTCATAGCCTTAGGAGCCTCCATCGCCTAGGACCATATGATCTTCTCTTTTATCTTCATGCCGTTAGAGGATGTGCTTGTCCAATTTTTATACCTTGCTCAATTTTGTAATGTGGTTGATTCGTACACTGGGCACTTAGTTTTGTTATGTTTATTTTGTCTTGTTTTGTTATGTCAAAAGTTAGTCAATAATCCCATACACTCCTAATTTTGTAAAGAACTCAAGGATGAGTTTTCATTCAGTCATGGGGGTATGATGAAATACAGTTTGTTGCATCAACTAGGCCCCATCGATGTAGTCTATTGCATTGATGTGGTCCCATCAACATAAGGGTTTGCCTTAGGTTTTAAATACATCTTCATCAGCTACATTTATGACATTAGATTGAGAATAGTAGCCAAACTCTTACAGTTTTTACATTTGAAAATTAGAATATTTCTCTTGAGTGTCCATAGTAGGAGTCATTGAGTGTATGAATCTTTATTTAAGCATTGTTATACCTAAGCATGATAGTGTATGTGATAATAAAAAGAGCTTCTTGATAAACCTTGCAGTATTTTGGATAGTTTAGATATTTATTTATGCATTCAATATTTTTAATTATTTATTCAATGTTTTTTAGTAATTAAGCAAGATAAGCTAGATAGATTAATTACATACGTACAATTGCTTCAAACATAACATCTATTCACTTGGTAATCCCAGTAGCATTATTGCTTAGTATGCCTAGTAGTGTAGCACTTGGTAACCTAGCAATGGATGTGTGGGTTTAGGACGTGTATGGAAAGTGGGGTCAAATGCTAATGTTAGGACCAATTAGAGATCAATTAGTTACTTAATTCAGATTAGTCATTAAATTACTTTATCTCTCTCTTCAAAGCACCAAAGAACATAACATATAAAATGATAAAAATTATATGCCTTGATTTCACTATCATACCTTTGTACTTCACAAGTGTAATTTGAAAGATAACAAATGACCTTAGGACAAGGTTCACTACCTTGAAGACTAGTGCATCAAAAACTATAAAGTCCACAAAATTTGACTGAATCATGCATGAACACTTTATGATTTGTATCGTTAGATGTAAGGGTACCTCACCATTCATCACTAGTGTCCATAATGTGGATTCGGATCACTTACCATAACTTGTTCACATGATGTAACTTCTTCATTTTTTATTTCATGAGGTATGTTGAGGACCATAATTGAGGTCTTCCCATGTTGCTAATTTTAGGCATTATCACTAATGAACCATGATTTGTTAGGCTCTAATATTGGATCCACGATATCGGGTACGTGATATTGCGACCTGGCTAACGATATCGAATACACGATATTGTGACTCCTGTGCAAGCCTATAAATACACATTTGGGCACACAGGGAAAGTCAATTAGAGAGTAAGTAAGTGCAATAGTATAGTCTTTTTGTTCATTTTTAGTTCATCTCAACCCTTTCCCCAATGCATGTCCATAGTGTGATGATTGTAATTGTACAGAACCTTTATCCGAGTGTGACATACTTGGACACCACATGACCAGCAATAAAGATCGAGATTACTTCATTATTGCAATATTCACTTAGTTTTAATTGCTACTATTGTTTACTGTTTTCTTAATTAATATTTCTTTACCTTTATTTACTATCCCTGTTATTAAATGCAGAATGACTACCACTTAATCATGAGCATTTAAGTGTGACTACTTGGTATCCCAGTAGCGTATCTAGGAGTGTTTAAGTAATATGTGCTTGGTAATCCCAGAAGTAGTACATGAAGTTCAAGATGTGTACGGATGATTAAGGATGGATGCTCATCGCACTTAGGCTAGCTTATATTTTTTTCTCATTCCTATTAGCTTAAAACAAATTTATTTTTCATTGCCTCTAGGAGTAACACTAGCTTAGGACCACAGCATACACCTCACTTTGGACTAAACCATACGTGACAAAGCAAATACTAGTCCAAGTGGGAAGACAACAAACTGCGATCAACGTATAACTATCTAGATACCACAACTAGCCCATCCACGGAGTTCAACCAGATTGTGCATGAACGCTTGTATTCGTATGATTGAGTGTAGGGGTACCTAGCCACTCATCATTGGCACCATTGCCAGGATGATGCTAGTTATCTAGATTAGTTATATCATACAAGATCATTGTAACAAAGTATTCACAACATATATTTTAGAAAAGAAATTAATTTCAACTAAGTCACACATGATTCACAACAATGTTTCTCTCACAAGACTATGACAATGCAACAACTAGTAAGGCAATTCATTAAAGAACCAACAAATTATATGATGATGAAGACGAAGTTTGGAGTACTCAATCTTATGCAGGGGTCTCCTATGTACATAAACAAAGACAACATCATCCCAAGTCACAAATTCATAATCTACCTAGTGACAATGAACCCCTGCTAGCCACTAAGATCCTAATGCATATACAAGAGGCTATTCGAATATCTTGCAGGCATCGTAAGGAAAGTTGTCTACCCAGGTTTGATTTAAACAACTTTCCCAAATTTTTAGGAGGTTATGATTTAGATCTGCAACATCATTTACAAGCCTTCCATGATGCCTGTGTATGGAACAATATTGATAATGACACTCGTTGGCCAAGAAAAAGTATGGTACAGGTCCTTAAGACCAAAATCAATTCAACGTTGGCCGACAATGATAGAACTCTTCAATGAAAGATATCAAACTTATGCAAGAGTGTCAGCCTTGAGGAGAAAATCCAAGAGTGGAAATAAGCACAACATGAACCCTTAGACATGGCCTTAGAAAGATATTATTCGTTGTTAAACAATTTCCTAGGTCATGGGTTCTCCAAGGAAAGGCTAATATATCAGATCATATATGGGCTCTATAACAAAACAAGGGAGATCCTAGGGATGTATGCCCCAGGTCAACTATATGAGCTACAAACCCACCAATTCCAAGATCTTATTAAGTAGGTAGTAAAAGAAGAAGGAGAAATGGCTAAATGGGAAAATGTTGAAAGCTCTCAACGGGACCAAAATCTCAAATTAGCAAATGTCAATGATCATGAAGAGGAGAAATCAACTCACCTCAAGGAGGTGGAATCATCTTTTCCAAAACTACAATCACTAGATGAAATTGAGGCAAAGATCAATAAGATGATAAAATGGATACATGAAAAGTGTGGAGAATATGCCAACACTATTAGAGGTAGAACCATGACAAACCAAGAAGCAAGATAGAACACCTTTAGACAATCAGAACGAAGGGTTGAAGAGAATAAGAACACCTTTAGACATATCAATGTAATGTTTGCCTGTACGATCACCCCAAAGGTCAATGCCTAATCTTGTCACATTTACATGAGCATTAGGGAGGAATGTTACATCTAGAGTTAGTACAAAAATACTGTGTTCAATCACAGTGGCAAAAATTCCAGTCGTGGGGAAGGCCACCCTCAAACTGGTCACACCCTTCATACCATTTGAACCCAAGCACTTATCAAGTTCAGCATCCTATTTCTGCAATTGGATCAACATCCTCTATCTCACTATGTCATTATCATTCTTCCAAATACTATCAACCCATGTCCTTTCCAACAAGGCCACCACCTCATGTGCCTTTCACTTCTTCTCGCCCTCAATATTCTCATCCTTCACCTCCTTCTACATCACCACCAATAGTACCAAAAGGTTTTGCACCATAGCACCAACCTACAAACATTACTTGTGCTACTATGGTCAACAGCAATGGAGGCCCACCACAACATCGACAACACCCTTTCTTTAAGCACAACCAAAGGAAGAGATAGCATGCTTCCGAAACCACTGCATCCTCTAGCCCAACACAAGTCTAGCACTGTGATGCCTCTGCTTCCTCGAACACAACGCCTCCTATTACCTCCTCGAGGCCACCAATCAACACTCCAACAATTATGTGGCCCAATGAATATAACCATGTAGGGAGACATATTGATCCTTGCATACCATCTTACAATCACGGGTGCCATAGTGGGTTAGCTCCTTATCACATGACCACATCTTATAATCTGCCCCGCTATGCCTACTACAATCAAGTGTGTGAACCCTAATTTTGGTATAGTCCAACCACCACATCAAAAGATACCCAATGGTTTGGATATGACCAAGTCCCAATATTTCCAAAAAGCATGGATCCCAACCTTTCATTTATTAATTCTTGTCATGATCAAAACTTTAGTTATGGAGGATATCCTCCATTCTAACAAGCACAATTAATAACTGTTTTTCCTTTCCTTTAATTTTACAATTTTTTTTCCAGTTTTTCATCTTTCAATTTGTTGTTTTATCTTTTTATGGTTGGTTCATTCTTTTATTTATTATTTTATCTTTTTATCTTTTTTACGGGTAATCTCATCTATGAATAAAACACTCATGTGACTCATTGGTTGAGGTGTTGTTCTATGCTATCAAGTTTCAAGTGACTAATTATTTGGACAGTGGGCCCGAAACATCCATCCACCCATTCTATTAATAAGAGGTTCTAGTCTAGGTATGATGATATTCTTTTCATCATCAAAACTTAAAAGTAATTATGTGCTCATTATGCCTAGAGCAAAGAATGGTGGACTAAGAAGGAATGGCCAAGGTGTGACATCAAGGGGACTTGTGGATTCTCTTTGGTGACATATGTAGGTGCTATCATGCAGCTTGGTTGTACTAAGATCCTTGTAGATCTAATGATAATGGGAGTAAGAGTAATAAAGGTATTTAATAAAGAAACCCAATGCTATTCTAGTGGGTCCCACTGGAAAGACATGCATCCATGCCTGAAGGTAGGCAGCTTCTCTAGATTATGCATTAGAAAAAAAGGGAAAGAGAGTGTGCCAAAGTAGCCATGCAAAAATTATGCTGCAAAGAAATTCCAAATCACTCCTCCCTTGCACAAAACACCAAGTGATCATACGCCTTGCTGTCATGATGCTCTTATGGTTGTCCATCATTAGATGAAACAATGCGATGTCACTGATCGAAGGAACGAACGTGGTCTTGATTTTGGAGTGACAGGCTAATGACATATTAATCATGTCCTACACTCAAGATTCACTGTGCCCTAGGTCAGTTACCTCATGTCCCAATCTCTGCAATCCCTTCTACAATTCTCCTTATCTCGATGTTCATGTATTTGTGACTCGTGTCTTATGTAGCATTGAATTCATATCTCATCACAGTGGTATCTACATGTGTGTGTTTTGTGCAACTGGTGGGGATTACATTTAAACCTTTTAGTGCCTACAGACATTTTTAGGCATGGTTACATAAGGGCATCATAGGTAGAAACCTGCTCTAGGGAGGACCCACTTACGTAACTTTTGTAATTTGCACTTTTTTGCACATCATCATCACATCATTTTATGCCCTCCAAGTACTGCATTCCCAATGTTATTCCTTCCTTTATCATCCTTCTAATTCAAACGTTCCTATGCACCAAAACATGTCCTTTTTCCTCATCCTATTCATGAATTTCATTGTCAAATTCTACTCCATTATACTTTTGGTACCTTCCGGTCTATTCAATGTTACCCTGGACCTTTCGAATTAGCCTCAAATCCTTCAATTTTGGCCTTGGAAATTCAAAAATTCTTCAAATTTACCAAGTACCCTATTTTCAATGGGTCGCGATATCAGGTACCCAATATTGTGTCCGACATGATATTGGGTCTGCGTTATCGGGTACGTGATATCGCATCCATAAAAACTATATATATGGATCCCCTGCGCATGTCAACATCATTTTGCACTATTCATGTGAGGGGAGTTGTTCAAATTTTCTTCCACAAATTTGCTAGCTTGCACCATTATCATTAATACATCCATAACTTGCTCGTTAACGCTCTGATTCCCATTCCGATTGAACCTATCTAACCCTGGAGTGTTTAACTTAGTCATGGGGGAAGGGTACACTCCAAGTTGCGCATACTTTTTGTAAAAATCATCGTTGCCTGAAGGATATCATAAAGGGTAAATGATCTAAAAAATGTTAAACATGTTGCCAAATTAATTTTATCTTTTCACTCACACCATGAGAATAAATTTTTGGAGCCACCTAATCAAATTGGGCCCAATATCAAAACTTTTAGGGGACATTTTCATAAAATTTCCTAACTTTGGAATTACACTAAACAAGAAATGAATTCATTAAAGGCAAGAAGTAAGGTATAAATCAAACTTTGCAAATAACCTTACTAATAGTCAACCCCATGTGATTGCAAATGGACCCTAAAAGAGGACAACAAGGAGAACCCTCTCAAGGTGCATCCAAATGACCAAGGAGAGGTAGAGGCCAGCTGTCTCTCGAGGAATGTATAGAATAGGAGGCACAATCATTCAACATCCATTAAGAGCCTCCTATTACTGTACAATCAAGACATGCTGAAAGTGGAGTCGGGAAAGCACCTAAATAGGGACAACATCTCACATTATCCTCGGAGTGTGTTCAGGTAATTCATGAAATGTCCACGTCAACATCTATGATAGTGGAACTTAGCTTTGGACCTTTCACAAAGTTTGCTCCTGAAGTAATCAGGGACCAACTTAAAGGGTCCCCACTATGGCCTATTCTCTCATAAAGTGGTGATTAGTACCTAGGAGAGATGTACCAATTTTGGCACAATAAAGAAGAAGGCACCACAGTTGATATTGGTGGTGTTTCTGTGAATTTCTCTGCTAAAGCCATTTCAAAAGTGTTGAATCTTTTGAATATAGGTCCAAAAGTTGCTCATTTGTCCACTCACTCCAATGTTGATGCATGGAAAATATGGTTGAAAAGGGCATATGGCAAGGAAGAAAAAGCATATGAAGAACTAGCACTTGAAGAGAGAATCTACTCCAAGATTGACACATATCACATCTTCCCCACAAAAGGATTGAATAGAATCTCCACATATGCAGCTAGAGAAAGTGCTATATTGATGGGCAAGGTTAATGCCACGTACCCCATCTATATCTGATAAAGATTTTGAGGTAGTTCGAAGAACGCAAGATGGAGAAGTTCACATTGCCCTTTCCCTATCTCATTAGGAAGCTATGCCAGTGTGCTAGAATTCTGGGGTACACCAATGACATCCCCAGAAAGGCCCAAAATGCTTCATTTGCTGAATTGCTGAAGCCACCAGCTCCAAGGAAAAGCACTGGTGAGACACTGGAGCATGAATAAGAATAAATGATATGGCCCACTACACCTCAGACTGCAGGGCCTAGCCAACTTCCAAGCATAAGGCCCAGTCAACAACAGGAAGTGGGGCCCAACACAAGCCAACAAGACCAACCGCCACCACCGTCGCAAGACTATCAATCGTTGATGAGCCATCTCAGGGCCATCACTGAGATAGTCAATTGGGGAAGCCATGATGAGACCAATCCATTCAAGGTCATAGAGAATGTCATATGACCCATGGTCTCAATCGATCATGCACGAGGTGAGGTGTTGATCCAAACAAGAGGAGGGACATCACATTAGTCACAATAGATCTCAGGGAACGTTGCATCCTTTCAAGTGCAATTAGAAACTGGTGAAGGGGCCACATTAGTGGTCATGCAGCACCAAGATGCAATAGGAGCTGCAGAATGGACCATATAAAAGAATCATTCAATGTCCCTGTTGTGCCATCGGAAAACTTTATGGGAACACACGATGCTCAAACTTTGGCCGATCCCTTGATGAATCCTGTGGAGCATGAGGATGTTCTCGACTGGTTGCTGCAAATAGGACAAGTGATGACATCCCTATTTGACATTCCTCAAGATGTCACAGCAACTTAGTTAGACCACATCTCCACAAAAGGGAAGCTAGTCATGGTAGATATTAGGGCCGAGCATGTAGAAGTGGAGTTAGAAAGACTCCAAGAAAAGCTCATTACCCTGCAAGCTGCACAGCAAGACCCATCTCAATTCATCCCTGTAGACCAACTAGAGTTCTTTTGAACAAAGCAACTTAATAAATTGTTAGTAGAGAATAAAAGACTGGTAGAGGAGAAAGAGAAGGCTGATTGGGATGCTTCCAAGGCACAAGCTCAAATGTATGCACATGCTAAAGCACTCAAAGCCTTACAAGATGAGAATAAACAACTTACTGCTGACAATCTTCAGTTGACCACCATAGAACAACAAAAGAATGTTCTTGAAGAAAATTTTTAGCAGTTACAAGAACAATTAGTTAGGGTCAACCAGGACATGAATTGCTTAGCTAGAGAAAACAAAACCCTCTCAATGGAGGAGGTACGCACGATCCATCAAAAGATGGTAATTGAAATAAGCGCATGGCAGAACGAGGCTAAGTGACATGAAAACCTCAAAAAAAAATTTAGACACTAGGTGGGGATGTACAAGTAAGTAATTGAAAAAGAAATTCATATGGCCAAAGCCCACATTAACGCCTTCAGTGATCAACACACTGATTAGCGGGCCATATTAGATACTTATGCATTCATCCACCAAGCAGAGCTCAAGAGCTGAGACTTGCAAATACAAGATCTTACTAAATACATGGAGTTTTTCAAACCTGCAGTATGCCAACTTAGCCATGTTAACAGCAAGATGCTTGAGAACAAAGTTAGAGAAGCAAGTAACAACCACCTATGCAAAGTATAAAACAAAATTTGTTGAGCACAATAAGACGTTATAGAAATTAGAAGTGCAAATTCTAAGTTAGAGGTGGTCAAAACTAGCTACCAGGGACAAAACGATGTCATCGTAGAATTGGCTTGATGGCTCACAGATTATCAAGAATACAAGGATAAAGTCATAGCCTATGAAGAGGAACGAAAACTGTCTATGACTTGGTATGTCAAGGCCAACTAGATGTTCCCGCAACTATCATGTCCATGGGAAGTGTTGACTCCATCAAACATTGGAGCATCAGCATGGATGGCATAGGATCCCCGAATGGAAGAGGAAAAGCTCTAGGCACTCCTTTAGAGCCATAAATTTCCAAAACCTGGAGCACAAGATAAGGGGAAGAGACCCATGGAGGAACCACCACCATGAGGAACCACATGAGTTCCAATAAATTTTGTAATTCTCTATCTGTGTCCCAATTTTGTTGAGATCAACTCTCCATTGTGGCATGAATAAATTTTTAATTAGTTAATAATCCCATACCTATCCACTATGTAACCAATTAAACTTGTTCTCATTTTGTTCAACTCAGGGATGAGTTTTCATTCAATCATGGGGGTATGATGAACCATGATTTGTTCAGCACCGATATCGAATCCATGATATCAGGTATGCAATATCGTAGCCTAGCTAAAAATATTAGATACACGATATCGTGACTCCTATGCAAGCCTATAAATACACATTTGGGTGCACAAGGAAAGTTAGTTAGAGAGTAAGTGTAGCAGTAGAGTATTTTTTTTTTCATTTTTAGTTCATCTCAACCCTTTTCCGAGTGGATGTCGTAGTGTGATGATTGTAATTGTACAGAGCCTTTATTTGAGTGTGACGTACTTGCACATGCACATGACTGGCAATAAAGATCAAGATTACTTCATTATTATAGCATTCACTTAGTTTTAATTGCTATTGTTATTTATTGTTTTCTTAATTAATATTTCTTTACCTTCATTTACTATCCTTGTTATTAAATGTGGAATCAGTACAACTTAACCACGAGCATTTAAGTGTGAGTACTTGGTATCCCAGTAGCGTATCTAAGAGTGTTTAAGTAACATGCACTTGCTAATCCTAGAAGTAGTACATGAAGTCCAATATGTGTATGAATGATTAAGGACGGATGCTCATTGCACTTAGGCTAGCTTAGATTTTGCTTCTCATTTTCTATTAGCTTAAAACAAAGTTATTTTCCATTGCCTCTAGGAGTAGCACTAGCTTAGGGCCACATCATACACCTCACTCTAGACTAAACTATACGTGACAAAGCAAATACTAGTCCAGGTGGGAAGACAATGAACTGTAATCAACATATAACTATCTAGATACCACAACTAGCCCATCCATGAAGTTCAGCCAGATCGTGTGTGAACACTTGTATTCATATGGTTGAGTGTAGGGGTACCTAGCCACTCATCAATCACCATATAACATTAAATATTAAGGAAAAGTTTTCTCAATATGTTACCTAGTGTTATGAAGGTGAAAATATTCATCATCGATTGATGTCCTTGGTTTTTCAGAATATCTAGGAATTTCATTATTATTTTGCTTTTGTTCAACCACTTCATTAGAAAGTTTTTGAAGTGAAGTTAATATCTAAGTCATTTGATTTTCAGTTTAAGTTGTAGATCCAATAGGATTAGATATCTCATTTGGGTTTATGATGGATTGGACTAAGGCTTTTGATTAGTCATCATTCAAACTAGTATTAGATGGTACAAATAAAGAAGATGTTGAACTTTGAAAATTATTATTTGAAGGTTGAGTCATTTGAAGGAGGGAGAAGTTTGAAACACAGTATTAGTCATTAGAAAAGTTGGTAAGGGTACAGGACTAGATTGCATAGGGTTACTAACACTCATCATTTCAAATTGGGTTTGAATGCTATTCATGAGGGTAATTTGTTCTAACTCACTAGCTTTAGCCATTACTCTTTACAATGCTATGATGTTGCTATCAGATTTGATGGAATAGGCAAAGAATGGATCAATGGTGGAGAGGTAAAAATTAAAGATACCATTAGGTTGCAGATGCATCTCATTCGTCACATAAGCAAGTTGATGGAAGAATCTTATATTGTAATCATGGACGTTTTCCCAAGTAGTTTTCTTAGGCTTGTGAAATTGCTTAATACTAAGGTAGGAGTAGTGAACTTATCGAATTGGAGTAGGAACTTATTTTTAAAGTCTTGCCATGAGTTGATAAAGGCATTAAGGAGCATAAAAAACCATAGGGTGGCTTTGCTTCTGAAAGTTATCACAAAGACCCTACATAGCTATGTCATTTTGGATAATGTTATGGATGCCTAATAAGGTTTCAAACCATTCTATATGTTGACAAGCATCACTAGTAGGGGTTGTGGGATCAAAGAACAAATTTATGTTATGAAGTGATTTTGCAATATCGTGATAATTTGTAAAGTTAAAGGGGTTGCTCACTAAGGGAGATGGGGGTTGATTGGCTGCCATCCTAGTTCAAATTCTCATAGGAACAAAACTCAAAAATTGCAAAGCTCATTGTTTTCTTAAAGTAAAGCAATGGTTAGCTAGTTGATTAGGGGTAAGGGTAAATGATCTTTGTTGGGATGATTTATGGAAGGACAAGCTCGTAAAATAAAAAATTATAAAATATAAAAGCTAGAAAACTAAATAAAATAGAAAATACTTAAATACTATATTTTATTTTTTATTTTTTAAAAAGAAAATTAAAATTAAAATAAAACAAAAATTAAAAATTAAAAAAAATTAAAAAGTAGAATGACATAAATCACCTCACCAAAGTTGGGGCTGAGGAAAAGACCATCAAAGTATAAATTGAAAAATGGAACTAGGAAATGAGGGTTTAGAGAATAAATTAACTGAGAAATTGATAAGTGTAAACAAGATTAGAAATATGCAATGGGACTTGAGTAACAAGAAACAAAAATTTTTAGGAAATAGAATTTTTCTGAAAATAGAAAAGAAAGGGCTTAGAAATTCTTAGAGAATAAAGAAGAAATATTTTATATACATATAGGAATAAAGGCTTCAAAGAGCTAAGGAACAAAGATTTTCAATAGGGAGCGCAAGAAAAGCAACAGGAATAGGAAAATAAAGTTCAAGGAAACAATAGTTTTGAAACATAAATAGAAAATAATAGTGCATGGGAATAGAAATTTCCAAAACAAGGGCTAAAAGGGGGTATTTTCAAGAGATAGAATTGAGAACAGAAATTTCCAAGATTGAAAAATAGAGATTTTTAGCAGTAAAAGTCAATAGAAACAAGTTTCAAAAATAAAACAGAAATAGAAAAAAAATAGGATGGAGTACAAAAAACAAAATAGGCCCTCCTTCGAATGCCAAAAAAGGTGTTGATGCATAAATTTTGGACACAACAACACCTAAACAACTTATTTAAAGACACTATTACCTAGGATGCCTCTCATATGGATACGAAAACCTGAGAATAGTCTCAAATGGAAGGGTACATGACATTTAATGGTTAAATAACTTTAATGGGAAAATAAAAGGGCAATCCACAATGACTTTGGCAGAAGTAACTATTCGCTTTGAAATTTTAACATTAATAGAAAACTAAAACAATTTGGCATGAAACTAGTTATTCGCTTTAAACTCTTAGCAAGGACACTTGAACATTAAAAATAAAAGTATGAAATAGTTAACAACTTGAAAAGGATTAATCTAAGGTCTAAAGAAAAATAGGCTCTATGTTTGATCCACATCATAGAGACCATAGTTCAATTGTAGAAATTTCAAATAATAGAATGAATTGATGACTTAGCTCAAAAATGAGCACAAATGGAACAACTTCTGTTGCAGGCTTGTCTACTTGTAAGAAGCACACCTCTTCTAACAAGCCTGCAACCTCTAGCTATTAAATCTACCCATAAACTCTACCTCAAATTGCCTCTAGGAGAGCCACTGAACAAGTAACAAAAATAAGAGAGAACCATGAGATTTCCACCATGACTCACCTTGGGAAAACTCACTCCATCGTAACCTAGCCTTGGAAATCTCCTAATTGTAGCTAGCTTTCTACTTCTATGCATCCCCCACTATGTCTGTTCCCTTTTCTTACCTCTGGCTAAGGAATTTATAAGGATTGGTCTAGCACATGAGGAGCCAGACTAATGTGCATGAGGAGCCACCACCCATGCATAATGACAATGGTCATTACTACGAATGTGTGAATAATGATAACATCAACCAGTAGTGCACAAAAAATGGTAACGGCCACCACCCATGCAAGGATAATGGGAGCATCTACCACCCACATGCAGCAAAACCATCATTATCAACCACTACCGCTACGCACAATGAAACATTGATCTCTAAACCATGGTAGCCACACCCGATTCCACACAAAAATGTCAAACTCTCATCAAATTTTGTATTTATCTTATTTGATGCAGGGCCTATTGTAGCTGCTAATACTCAATGGTCCAACTTGGCAAAATAGCAACAAAACTGATGCCATAATGCATTTATGGTGATTGTAGGTAACTTCCAGCCACAACTCTGAACCAAGCATTCCTAATCTGAAGTTACTGCTTTGTGCTTATTACCAAGCTCTTGTCCTTGCATGCTTGGCATATCCACACCAGTGGCTACAAGCTCGTTTGTAATTCTCCAACTTTTACGTTGCTTTGTGGACAAACCTGTAACTCCTAGTAGCCCTACAAGCATATCTTTAGGTCTAAAATTCGTGTAATGTGGAAGTTTTTAAGTAGGTCCAATGGAGGCCACCTAGAGCCTGATCCATAGAGCCAAAATCATAGATTCCAAGGGATTGACAACCTATAACTCCTGTTACTACTGTCAAATTGCCACTAGGGAATCCAATCAAGTATAGCATCTTTTCCACTAGAGTTGTAAAGATTTTTTGAAAATTTCGTTTTTTACCAACAACATTAGTGATTTACATGGAAACAACAAGAGGAGTCACCAAGATTAAGGATGTTACTATGCTTGCTTTTCGAGAGAAAAAGGTGGTGGGTGAATTTGAGTGAATTTTCTATTTCTTTTTTTTAAAGGTATGCTTGATTCTCTAATCTATATTTTTATATCATTTTATTAACCAATCTGAAGTTAAGTGGCCTTAAAAAATGAATCATCTTTCTCTTTTGCACATAGCATGGTAATGTTAAATGCTAAGATGACAACACATGTATATGGAACTCTCTTTTAATTAAACCACTTGAAAACTCAACCTAGTTGGTAGTGTTTTCAAAGATGTTTTTCTTTATCCTTGTTGAGCTCTGCTTTTCATCAACATAATATGCATGGGTTAAAAATTTTAGGATTCCTAATTGTCATGGGACTAAAACTTTTAATCATGGCCCCATGCCTAGCATGTGAGTGTTGGCATCAACAATCCTAACAACATTTACATCTATTAGATCCATATGTGTTACTACACATTTGACATCCATGCTCAAGCATGCCATAACCAACAAAAGTGGTTGCCATTACCAATGAGAGTGACTACTGTTATAGTAGCAATGGGCCACTTTACCGCTCATCCACAACAACGAAGTGCATATGACTAATGATCTATGCCTTTCAAGTTGGTTAATCAATTCTACATTTTCATAATGAAATTTAATGCAACCTCTCAGTAGCTTGTGTCTAAGCTTCTCTTTTTCCCTTCTACATCATTTTTAGATCTTCCACCATTGTTGCTACTACAACCCTTACTCATTTCCATTGCAACTATCTACCACTCCTACTACCATTGTGTCACAAATCTGCTTCACATTTTGCTCTATAGCCTTGCTTTTGTTGTACCTTCACTAATCTTACCAAGCTACAAATCTAGTGTGTTAGTTTATAAGGGTATCAAAATGAGGTTTTCTATAGTTTTTCTTTTCTCTTGATCGCTTTCATGAAAATGATGCTTATGATAATAATGACTACAAGCTTTTTTGCTAGTTCTACCATCATCCATAATCCAAATGCGTGAACTGCTTCATTATTTATGACCACCACTGTAGTGGCATTACTTTAGTGGCAAAGAGAACGAAAAGATTTGTGTGGCATACCAAGGTAGCAAGGGCTCCTACGGCCACAAGGTGACCAAATGTAAGGGGACCATAATCACCGCCAAGGGCTCATTGGAAGTGGCCTTAATAAATTCCCATGAAGCTTACACCTATTTTAAGAAATTATTTCCATGATGGAACAAATCCCATGAAGTGGAATGCACATTGCAGAAGAAATTTCTTTTGAAAATATTTCCTATTTTTTTTAACATTATGTTAATTACCAATACTTTTTTTCTTCTTTTACATTGTTTTCTTTCTCACATTTGCAATATAATTATAGTTTTGATGTTTATATTTTAAGACTTTTCCTTTCATTTTTTTTAAGGGATTTAGCCTTTATGCCCTATCATTATTATTATTATTGGATCTTATATGAGACATGATTATTATTAATTTTTTCTTCAGCCCTTGATCAAGTGGAAGTTATTTTAAATCACAAATATAATTCATTATTATGGGATGTACCACTATTTAATGTAATTTATTCCTTTGGGATGTACTATTTTTTTAACCCTTTGACCAACTGGAAGAATCTTGATGTAATTTATTTTTTTGATTGTATAAATTTATGCTCATGTTTCTTGGTCTTGTGTGGTGATTTAGGTAGATAAGTTTTTGAGATATTTGGTTATTACACTTAATTATGAAGAATTGACATTATTTATGTAATGTGATTTTGAGTTTGATGATATTTCCTTTATACTTGTAATGTCATGTTATTTAGGATCTTAGTTGTAATATTTATATATGCATGGACATCCATATTATATCATTTTACACTATCTTTTATGCATTCATGGCCTCCAAGAAAATTATTACTAACTTGAACAAAGGGGAATAGCTAGATGACGACAATTATGATATTTGGAATTGAAAGATCCAATATGTCTTAGATGAACAAGAGTTTGTAGAGATCCTCTTTCATCTCATGGAGAAACCCACAAAGGTTATAGACCCTCAACACGACAAAGAAGTTGATGCATATCAAAGTTAACTTAAAAATGATAAAGTTGCTTGCATCATGTTGTTGAGCTACATGAAAAATAACATTCTTTGTGAATTTGAGCAATACCCATCTATACATGCCATGTAGAAAACCCTCAAAGTAAGGTTTGATGTTACCTCTGCCACCAGAATACGAAGGCTAAGTCTCAAATTTGGCAACTATCAAAAGCATCTTAATCACATTATGAAACAACACCTTAGGACAATGTCAAACATTATTCAAGAGTTGAAGGGTGTTAAGAATAGGCTTATGGATGTACAACAAGTACAAGTGGTTATCTACTTACTTCAAAAATTTTGGGAAGACATGCAAGTTAACATAATGCATAATGAGAATGTGAAAATATTTAAGGACATTGCACATCATTTGCAACTCAAGGAGGACCGCTTAATAGCTGTTAACACTTCCAATGTGTATGTTGCTAATTCTAACACTAGAAATCCAATAAAAATTAGAGGAAAAGAGGTCCTGGAAAATCTTGTCAATTAGAGCCTCTCTCAAAGAAGGCTAAGGATGATAAGAGAAAGAGAGATAAAATAAGAGCTAAGAAAGAAAAGTCTAAGATAAATTTTTTTAACTATGACAAGTAAGGACACTTCACTTATGAATGTATTAAGCTTATGAACAGATTTCCTAACCCTGTTTTTTACAATGATTCCTTTATATCATTTAGTATTCTTGTTGCTGAAGCTATCCCCTTGTGGATTGTAGACTTATGAGCAATAGACCATGCAACGAGAGATCGAATCAACTTTGTTGAGTACTATCAAATTCCAGCAAACAGAAAGAAGATATATATGGGAAATACCTCTAGCATAGATGTGTTATGCATTAGTACATATAAATTTGTCATGTGGCTCAGTTACATTTTATAGGCAATCATATTTTTCTGGGACAAGATTAAAATAATGATGATGATGATGTCCTTTATGCACTAGAAATTCGATGAAATTTGCTTCTAATTACTACCTTGTTAACATTATTTTTTAATTTTATATTTAAAGATGATTCAATCATGATTCATCTAAACTGAGTTTTCTATGAACATGGTTTTATTGATGGTGTTTTTCTTAAGCCAGATGATGAGCTACAAGGTACCCTTACTCCCAACCATATGAATCATAAGCGTTCATGCACGATTCGGTAAAATTCTGTGGATGGGACTAGTTGTGGCATCTAGATCACTATGCCTTGATCGTAGTTCACTGTCTTCCCACTTGTACTAGTGGTAGCTTTTTCACGTACAGTTTAGTCCAAAGTTTGACATATGATTTTTATTATTTTATATTTTATTATTCTACAATTAACAATAGGTTGAAACTCAATTTATAATCAATTCAACTAATCTAACTACTAATTAATAATCAACTACCTTAACATAAGTATCCAATCCCACTTCCCATGGACATCTTGAATGCATATAACACTGCTAGGTTACCAAATGTTAAGCATTGCTAGGATTACCAAGAGTCATATGCATGCTCGAAGCGATCGTACTTATGTGTTGAATTAATTAACATGCATGAAAATGTAAATATTAACTAAGTACATGAAAAGTAAATTGCATGGAAAGTAAATCTAATCTATGTCAAAGTGCTGCAATGCATAAGAATCAATCTCGATCTTATTTCCACTCATGGAATATGTCCAAGTACATTGCTAGTCGAATAAGACTTCGTACAACTAACTCAGATTTACTCTGTGGGCACTCACTAACTGTTCTCTAAGATTACAAAATAAAACTATAAGAATTCATCTACCCTATTGACAAAACTATGAAAAACTAATGCAAAACTATTCAAAAACTAATCCAAATTGGGAGCCCAGGCACTATATTTATAGGCTAATGTATAGCCCACGACATCAAATACCCAACGTTGCATTTAGGCTCCGATGTCAGATACCTGATGTCAAGGAAAATGAAAAATGCACTTCATCATACCCCCATGACTAAATAAAAACTCGTCCTTGAGTTAACAGGATAGGACTGAACTTTCTTTACAAAATTGGGAAAGTATGGAATTATTGACTGATGCTAACTATTAACTAACTATGAGTGCTGGATTACAAAATTTTATTCGAGTGGATGTATACAAAATGATAGAGTGATAAAAATACCAGACAAACTTTGAAGATTACAAAATTTGCAGAGGTCTTCAAAAATAAGCTGAAGATGATTCTCCTTATTGTCGCTAGTAGTGGCAAACTTTTAACCTTGATTATTATGTCGATGCTTCTTTAGTTATGCAAAACATTCTTGAAGGGTGGACTAAAATTTCTTCTTATCATCCCATGGATCTAGCAAACATGCGAAGCTTGGGCTACTGTCTTCTATGTGTTATGATGTGTCCATGGGCATATCCTTTATTGTCCCTCTCTTGGCTTTCTTTTCATGCTTGGCAAAAGACCTTCTTCCTTAGGTGTTTCTTTTAGCATCAGCTGTAGTCACCAAAGGATCAACATTAGTTGTGGTATATTTTCCTTAATAATTAACCCTTTTCAGATCCCTTAGTTTTCTTTTAAGCACAAGGTGATTACAACATACTATGCCCAAGTTTATGAGGTAACTAAAATCATCAAGTTGTTCACATTATTTTGATCAATTACTATTACTTACTATGATGTTCAAAAATAGGATGTTGGAAAAATTTCAAAAAAAATTTAAAGCCAGCATCCCTAGCCCCCATGACTAATAAGCGTAATTCATGAAGCACATAGGTTTTTGAATAATTGAAACCAAAGGTCTAATTCAGAAGATGACAAAGAAATATTAATGGTTATGGAAATAGAAAAGTATGAAAAATTAATGAAACAGATGAGAAGTAGTCCCAAAATCATGCATAAATTTAGAGAAACCATCATTGATGTTATGGAAGATGTGAAGGTTAGTTCAAAGCCATGATCAACAAAAGTTATGCAAGTGAGTCCTCCCCAAAGTAGTCTCTTGCCATAATGTCCTTGTATAACCACTGCTATAGATGTCTGTGGACACTTGAGAAGTTAAATGTAGACCATGCCTTTGTTTCAAACAATACACAACTGTCGTGGTTAGGATGTTGCACTATACTACACAAAACCAAAAGGCTCATAATCACATGCAGCAGTGAGGTGAATAATGGGATGAGAAGGAATTGCAAATAACGGGATGTAAGGTACTTGACCATGTCTAGAACAGGTTCTTGTGACAAGTGTGTTAAAATGATCAACATTCCTATTCATCCAAGTTTAGACCAAGTCCATACCATGAACAATGACCTCATATACCTCAAAGAACAATCATCACTCCAAAAAAAAAAGAAGAAAAGAGAAGAAGGAAGGAAGGGCCTTAGTTAAAGGGATGTCTTCAAGCATGGGTAACATGTCTTTCTAGCCCCGTAACCAATGCTTGTAGCCCATTATTGCGTCTAAGGGGTGTGCTTTGAATTCCCATGATTGTTTATTGTTTTTGTTTTTGTGTGTTTTTTTTCTTTTTTTTTTTTCCAAATGGGAACCACACTATGTAAAGATAAAGCTTCCTTTTTATTGGTCAACGGGGGAGTGATGATACATTCCAAGAGGAGTCATAAACCACATGAAGAAACTCAAGAACAGAACCCAACAAGTCCCCTTGAGGTCACATGCTTATCATTCCCACTTGGTCATTCCCTTTTTCTTCAAGGTGCAATGATCATTGATTAATTTTAGTTTCATAAAATAAGAACCAAATTGTTTCCATGAAAAAGGCCTTCTATTCAGAGAGCTAGAGGGATGGATGAGGTGGTCTCACTACTTTACACAATTACTTACCCAATCATATTGATAACATAGCACAAAAAACCCAACACATAATGTTGACTGCTGCATCATGACTTGGCAATTTTATTAATAAAAACATAAAAATACATTCATAAAGCAAAAAGAAAATGACTCAAGAAAATAGAAAAATATAAAGAAAAGAAAAATATTAAGAAATGGAAAACATATGAAGAATCAGAAAAATTTGGAAGAAATAGGAAAACAATAAAAAATTGTAAAACAAAAAATAGGTGAAAAATAATTATTAGTTTTGTAAGATATATGCATCTAAGTCCTTTGATTGGTCCATTTTCTTAAGTCTAGAACTAATAAGCAGATCCATTATCTCCATGCATCTTTGACATAATCTTAAAATCTCATTTTCAAGCCACTGGGTGTTTTCTAGTTTAGTAGCTACTACATAGAATGTTCTTTGTTCACACACTTTTTCCTTAACCTTGTTGTGGGTTGTGTTAATATTTTGAATTTCTAGCCCACAATTGTACCCTTTCCTATTAGCAGTGATGCATGGATTCTGCTGTATTTTCACATCGATAGGTTCATCATTTATGTCTTGTGTTGGAGTGGTGATGGTTGTTGGCTTTTGCGTAGGGTCAAAAAGCGTCAGTTGTCAAAAGGAAGACATTACACTGGATTGGCATTGTGCTAGCTTGGATGATCAAGTGGATCCATGCATGGTTTGCTTTGGCTTACGACCTTTCCTCCAAAAGGGACATTTCCTACATTGCGATTGAGGTCCACTAGTATCAACATGTCTATGCACATTCGTAGCATAAGTGGCATCTGTTTATTGATATTGTGGTGTCGAACCTTCCTATGTTGCTAGCAATGGCATGTGAGTATGAGAATATTGAGGATACACCAAAGGATGAGAGGTGTGCGATGGTGACCTCATATAAGATGTTGCAGGATGTTGATATTTGGGAGCATGGTAGTAGTGATTTGAGGTAGAGGAAGTAGAAACAATCAAGAAAATGGATTGTTGAACATAATATCTATATGGGTTTGGCTGGCAATAAGCAAAGGGCTGGTTTGGTGGTGGCCTCCCCCATGACTGTGGTTGTTGCCACCACAGTTAATGCCAATGTTGAGGCTAGTAATAAGTCCCCCCCAAGATAGTACGGTTGGTTTTGGGGTTGTCTAAAATTACTATGCGGAAGAGGAAATCTCCTAGGCATGTACTTCTATACAAACTTT
>MNCI01008335.1:1498153-1533329 GCA_015680685.1 Gnetum montanum | reverse complement strand
AAAGAAACCATGGCTTGGGCATCTATGTAGTAGTGAATAGTATCTTTCCAAGGCCACTTCCAAGGGTTCATGATTTTCTTGCTTCCACTCTTGGATTTCTTTTCTTAGGTTGGACACTCTTGCATGGCTTTCATAATTTTTGTTGAAAAGTTCCAGCATTGTGGACCACTAGTGGATGGAACTTGGTTCCAACAATTTATACCAACTTTCAGCTTCATCAATTAGTGTCCTAGGAAAGAGCTTAAGCTTTTGCCACCGACTTTCAATGTTGTATAAGGCATAGACATCATGGAAGGCTTGTAGATAATGTTTTGGATTAGAATCATAGCCTTCCATGAACTTAGGGATAGTATTAATATCAAGCCTAGGTAGGCGACTTTCCTTGCTATGCTTGTGAGGTATCTTAACTTCCTTCATTATCTCCATCAGGCTCTTAGTGGCCAACAAGGGTTCATCGTCATCAAACATGTTATGATGAAAATTTTTATTTCCATTCATTTGATTATGACAATCTTGTCTGTGCTTGTTGTGACGTCTTCGATTTTGCCCTTGGGTCCAATTCCTATCTTTATCTTTATCCTGTAGTCGAGCTTTATCTCTATACCTATGTTCATCTTCATCAAAACTAGATGTTTAAGAGGAAGAGGAATACGAGGAACTGGGAGAATCACCATGGCTCCTATAGTTCTCCCTTTGGTCCTTTGATTTATCTTGTTTAGGTTTGGAGGGCTCCTAGGCCTTGATGCCCTCCTTGATCTAGGATAGGACTGTATTCCTTAGCTGAATATAGTCTTTGAGTGTAGTAAGGGTCTAAATGAGCATAGAAAACCCTCGCTTAAGGTTGTTCACTCCAATTTTCTTTAGTATATATCTTATCGTTTCTCCTACGAGTGTTCTCATCATACAATGCATTAATGGTCCTATGTGAAGAACACATGGTTTTACCTGATAACGTCTGTGACTTAAAATATTTATATTTTTTAAAAGATAGGTCATTAATACCTTTATAGAATGTGTATAATATAACTAATCTAGATAACTAGCACCATCCTCAACAACAACACCAATGATGAGCAACGAGGTATCCCTACGCCCAACCATACAAATCACAAGTGTTCACGCACAATTTGGTCGAATTCCATGGATGGGACTAGTTGTGGCATCTAGATTTCTATTCCTTGATTGTAGTTCGTTATCTTCCCACTTGGACTAGTGGTAGCTTTGTCATGTATGGTTTAGTCTACAGTGAGGCATATGATTTTTATTATTTTATATTTTATTATCCTATGATTAACTATAGGTTGAAACTTAATTTCTAATCAATTCAACTAATCTAATTGCTAATTAATAATCAACTACCCTAACATAAGTATCCGATCCTAGTTCTTGTGCACATCCTGAACACATATAACGCTACTAGGTTACCAAACGTTAAGCATTGTTGGGATTACCAAGAGTGATACACATGCTCGAAGCAATCGTACTTATGTGTTGAATTAATTAACATGCATGAAAATGTAAATATTAACTAAGTACACGAAAAGTGAATTGCATGGAAAGTAAATCTAATCTAAGTCAAAGTGCTGTAATGCATAAGAATCAATATTGATCTTATTGCCGCTCATGGAATATGTCTAGGTATATTGCCAGTCGAATAAGACTTTGTACAACTCAGGTCCACTCTATGGGCACTCACTGACTATTCTCTAAGATTACGAAATAAAACTACAAGAATTCGGCTACTCTATTGACAAAACTATGAAAAACTAATGCAAAACTATTGAAAAACTAATCCAAATCGGGAGCCCAAGCGCTATATTTATAGGCCAACGTATACCCCATGACATCGGATACCTGGCATCGAGGTAGATGAACAATGCACTTCATCACTAGATATTGAACATCCTAATAAATAAGATAGATATTTTTCAATGCTCACTTATGTTAATAATATTGGTGATCATTTCATTTTATGGCATACTAAGTTAGGCCATATTGGACAACAAAGGATGATGAGATTAGCTAGAGCACACTTATTAGGGCCACTCGCTAAAGTCACTCTATCAACTCATAAGCATTATCTAGTAGGAAAATTAACCAAAAAAACTATTTGTCAAAGCTAACAAGGCTAATTTTTGATTGCAACAAATCCATTCTAACATTTGTGAACTAATGAATGTTAAAGTAAGACATGATGCCTCCTACTTCATCATATTTATAGATGATTATACATATTACAGCCACATCTTTCTAATTTCTCATAAATCTGAGATATTATATTATTTTAGATGAAACATGATTGAAGTTACGAATCAATTAGAAAAACAGATTAAAATCTTAAAGGCTAACAATGGACATGAATATCTATCAGAATAGTTCAAAGACCGATGTGATGAAAAAGAATTATTAGATAGTTAACAATTCTTAAAACTCCACCTCATAATGGTATTTTTGAGAGGAGAAACCACACCTTCCTAGACATGGTAAAATTAGTGATGGTATGTGCAAAGCTTCCTATCATTTTTTGGGGAGATGCATTTTTTACTATAGTCTACATCATTAATTGTGTCTTGAGTAAATCAGCACCTTTCACTCCATATGAGTTATGGATTGGTAGAAAGCCAAGTCTAGATCATTTATGACCTCGGGCATTTAGAGCCTATGTACATAACACTTCTCATAGATATGGGAAGTTAGGTCATAGAGGAAAAAAGTGTATCTTTATAACGTAGATTGATCACTCTAAGTGATATGTGTCTATCAAAGAACTACTGGATGAAAGTATGACTCAGATAGAATCAAACAATGTCAAGTTCTTTGAAGAGGATTTTTCTTATCAAAGGAAAATAGATAAACATGTTTCCTTCTATGAAGTGAAGGATCATAATTTTGGTGCTACTTTCAAGCCACTAGAAATAGAGAAAGAGATTCTTCAACTTCATAGTGATAGTAGAAGTGACTTACCCATCAATAAATTACCTTCATAAAAGGAAACCTCCTAAGAAGCCTAGCTATGTAAGAGCACACATAAGTATTCCTTGTCATTATTTTATGATTAAAGAGGAAGTAGTTATAATAGATGTATATTATAAAGAGCCACATATATATGATGAGGCTCTCTCATCATCTACTAGTAAAGAATGGATGAATGCTATGATGAAAGAGATGAAGTCTATGAAGACAAATCATGTCTAAGACTTGGTTGATCTTCCACCTAGGTGTAATGTCATTAGAAACAAATGGATCTTAAATATTAAGTGTCAAATAGATGGTTCCATCGAAAAATATAAGGCATGTCTTGTAGTAAATGGGTATGCCCAATAAGAGGGTATAAATTATGAAGAAACCTTTTCACTAGTAGTAAGATTTACTTCTATCCATCTCATTCTAGTTGTAGTTGCATATCTTGATTTGGAGCTTAACCAAATGAATGTTAAGACTACATTTCTCTGTGGAGAACTAAATGAGAATATCTATATGATACAACCCCATGGATTCATAGTAAAAGATTAAGAGTGCAATGTTTGCAAACTTCAATACTCCATCTATGAATTAAAATAATCATCTACACAATGGTACTTTAGATTCCATCAAGGCATCACTGTCGATGGATTTATGATGATTGAAGAAGATAATTATATGTACATCAAGAGATCCAATAAAAGTTTCATATCCTTTTACTATATGTGTATGATATTCTACTTGCTAATAATGAAAAAGAGAATATTATTGCCACAAAAAGATGGTTATCCTAAAATTTTAAAAATGAAGGACATCGATAAAGTACATTTTATGCTTGGTGTAAAGATCATAAGGGATCATTCAAAAAAACTTCTTGGTTTGTCATAAGAAACTCACCTAAAAAAACTTTTAGAGTAATTTAAAATGCACAAGTACAAACCCATTGATACATGCATTACTAAAGGTGAGAATTTGAGCCTTAATCAATGCCTAAAATCTCTCACAAATAAAGAGAAAATGATTCATGTACTATATGCTAGTGCACTTGTGATGAGTCATGGTCTGTCAGGCCCAGTTATCGGAGCCCTGATACAAGATATGGTCTGTCAAGCCCAGTTATTGGAGCTGCGATATCACATTAGCCACGATATCGCGTCTGCCCCCACGATATCAAGTACGGGATATCCNGCATTCACTTAGCTTAATTATTTATTTATTTGTTATTTACTACTTTCTTAGTTAATACCTTGTTACCCTAAACTCCTGTTAAACGCGGAATGAGTACGACTTGATTACGAGCATTTAAGTGTGACTACTTGCTAACCTAGTAGCATACCTAGGATCTGCGCTTGGTAATCCTAGTGGTAGTTGTGCACGAAGTCCAAGATGTATACAAATGATCGAGGAATGGATGCTCATCGCACTTAGGCTAGTTTAGATTCTCTCTCACCCTTTCTCTCTTAGCTTAGTTAATCTTATTCACCATCATACCCAGGAGTAGCGTTAGCATATAAACACATCATACACCTCACTCTGGACTAAACCATACGTGACAAAGCTAATATTAGTTTAGGATGGAAGACAACGAACTGCGACCTAAGGCTAACTATCCAGATGCCACAACTAGTCCATCTGCGAAGTTCGACCAAATCACACATGTAACGCTCGTATTCGTATGGTTGAGTGTAGGGGTACCTCGCCACTCATCATTGGCACCGTTGCCAAGGACAGTGCTAGTTATCTAGATTAGTTATATCATACAAGGTCGCTGTACAGGAATTAATGATATATCTTTTAGGAAGAAATAATTACGAAAAGTCACATACAAATTCACACACAATCTCACAACCATGCCTCTCCTACAAGACTATGATAATGCCATACCTAGTGAGGAAATTCATTGGAGAACCAACGAATTAGATGACAATGAAGATTGGAGTATGCAATTTGAAGTGGAGGCTTCTTATAAACATAAATGAAGGCAACATCGTCCCAACACATGAAAGCATAACTTACCTAATGATGATGAACCCCTACTGGCCACTACAAGCCTAATGCAGATACAAGAGGCTATTCGAATCTCCCGTAGGCATCGTAAAGAGAGTCGTCTGCCCAGGCTCAATTTAAACAACTTCCCTAATTTCTCAGGAGGCTATGACTTAGACCCACATCAACATTTACAAGCCTTCTACGATTCCTGTGCATGGAACAACATTAATAATGGTTGGCAAAAACTCAAGCTCTTCCCTATGACACTCGTTGGCCAAGCAAAAGTATGGTATAGATCGTTAAAACCAAATTCAATACGACGTTAGCCAACAATGGTAGAAGTCTTTAATGAAGGATATCAAACCTACGCAGGAGTGTCGACCTTGAGGAAACAAATCCAAGAGTGGAAACAAACATAACATGAACCCTTGGACATGGCCTTAGAAAGATATTATGCATTGTTAAACAACTGTCCAGGCCAGGAGTTCTCTGAAGAAATGCTAATGTACCATATCATTGATGGGCTTCGTGATGAAACAAGAAAGACCCTAGGGATGTATGCCCAAGGACAACTATATGAACTATGAACCCATCAATTACAAGAGCTTATTAAGCAGGTAGCAAAAGAAGAATGAGAAATGGCTAGATGGGAGAATGTTGAAAACCCCAACGGGACCATAATCTCAACTTAATAGAGGTCCATAATTACAAAAAGGAGAAATCAACCTATCTCAAGGAGGAAGAACCATCTTTGCGAGTACAACAATCATTAGATGAAATTGAGGCAAAGATCAATAGGAGGCTGGAATGGATGCATAAAAAGTGTGGAGAATATATCAATATCATTGGAGATAGAGTTTTGACAACCCGAGAAGCAGGACAAAGTATCAGTAGACAATTGGAAAGAAGGGATAAGGAAAATAAGAGCTCAACTACCAATCACATGTATGAATGCAACATTTTCCTATATGATCATCCCAAGGGCCAATGCGCGATCTTGTTACATTTATATGAGCATTGGGGAAGCATGTTACATCCCAAGTTCGTACAGAGATACTGTGTTCGTTCACAGTGGCAACAATCCCAGTCATGGGGGAAGCCACCCCTAAACTAGAGACACCCTTCATATCATCTGAATCCAAATGCTTATCTAGTCCAATACCCTATTTCTCCAACTAGGCCAGCATACTTTATCTCGCCGCATTATCATTCTCCTCAATACTATCAGCCCATGCCTTCACCACAACCACCGCCCTGTGTACCTTACACTTCTCCTCAATTTCAACGTTCTCATCCTTTCCCTCCTTCTACATTGCCACCAATTGTTCCTAAAGTGTTTGCACCACAACAACAACCTCCGAACATTATTTGTGCTACTACTACCAACAGCAATGAGAGGCCTCCTCAACATCCAAAGTGTCCCTTCTTTAAAAATGACCATAAGAAGGGACAACACAATTCCAAGGCCACTACATCCTCCAACTCAGAACAAGTCCAAAATTGTGGTGCACCCTTATCTTCGAACCCAATGCCTCATGTTTCTTCATCAGGGCCACCAATTAACACTCCAACAACCATACGGCCCAGTGAACGTAGCCATGGAGGGCAACATCCCGATCCTTGCATACCATCTAACGGTCCCAAGTATCATAGTGGGTCAACTCATTATCTAAAAACCACATCTCATAAATTGCCCCACTATGCTTACTATAACCAAATGTGTGGAGCCCAATGGGGTAAGTATGACCGGGACCCAATATTTCCAACATGCAAGGATCCTCATCTTTCACTTATTAATCCTTGTCATCCTCAACTGTTTAGTTATGGGGGATATCCCCCATTCTAGTAACAAGCAGGATTAATAACCACTTTTATTTTCTTTAATTTTACAATTTTTTTGTTTTCTAGTTTTTCGATTTTCAATTTCTTGTTTTATCATTTTGTCTTTTTATCTTTTTACGCTTTTTTAAGTAATCTCATCTATGAATAAAACACTCATGTGGATNNNNGGAGTTGTCATGCAATGTCGTTGTACTAAGATCCTTGTAGATCTAATGAAAAATGGAAGTAAGAGTAATCAAAAGGGCACTCAAAAATCCAATGTTGTTCTAGGGGGTTCCATTGGAAAGACATGCACCCATGCCTGAAGGTTGGTGGTTTCTCTGGATTCAGTAGTCAAAAAACAACAACAAAGGAAGTGCCACAAAACAAAAATCACTCATCCCTTGAACAAAATGCCAAGTTATCGTACACCTTGTTGTTCTGGTACTCTCATAGTTGCTTATCATGGGATGAAACAATGCAATGTCACTGATCACAGGAATGGACTTGGTCCTGATCTTGGAACGACGAGTTAATGACACATTAATCATGCTTTACATGCAAGATTCATTGTGCCCTAAGTCAGTCACCTCATGTCCTAAACTCTACAACTCCTTCTGTAGTCCATATCATCTCATTGTTCATGTAATTGTAACTCATGTCTTTTGTAGCATAGAATTCTTACCTCATTCCGGTGGTATCTACGTGTGTGTGTTTGATGAAACTAGTATGGATTACATTTAACCCTTCTAGTGCCTACGGACATTTTAAGGCATAGTTACGTAAGGGCATTATAGGTTGGAACCTGCTTTGGGGAGGACCCACTTGCATGACTTTTGTAATTTGTACTTGTTGCATACCATCACATCATCTTATACCCTCTAAGTACTTTATTGCCAAATCTATTCTTTCCTATGTCATCATTTTATCAAACGTTCCTCAAAACCAGGTCCTTTTATGTGTCACCTAATGAACCAGGTCTGACATTAAACTTTTAGGGCAACTTCCTTGAAAATATTTCTAAATCTAAAAGCACACTAAGCAAAGAATTCAACATTTATTAAAGGTAATGAGTAAGGTATGAAATCATTGAAATTTTTTCAATAACCTTACTAACAATTGATCTTTGTGTGATTATAGATGGCCCCTAAAAGAAGATAACAAGGAGGACCTTCTCCAGGTCCAGGGGGAGGCAGAGGCCAATGACTTCATGCAGAACATGTAGAGAAGGAGGCACAATCACTCAGTATCCATCATGGAACTCCTATTATTGCATAATCTATCCAAGCAAAAGGTGGAGAGGTCAGGGCCCAAGCCTATGAAGAGGAATGACGGCTATTTGCGGCATAACATGTCAAGGCCAATCAAGTGTTTCCGCAACTGCCATGTTCATGGAAAGTACCAACTCCATCAAACATTGGAACATCAGCATGGACGGCTCATAATCCTTGGATAGAAGAGGAGAAACGTCAAGCGCTTCTTCAACGATATTAATCTTAGAAGCTTGATCATGCAGGACAAAGGAGAGGCACCCATAGAGGAGCCACCACTACCGAGAATCCCATGAGTTCCACAAGTTTTGTCTTTTATGTCTATGTCCAAATTTTTTTTTAATTCTCCACTGCGGCATAAATAAATTCCTAGTTAGTCAATAATCCCATACCTATCCACTATGTAATCAATTGCACTTGTTCCTTACTTTCTTTGACCCAAGGATGAGTTGTTATTCAGTCATGGGGGTATGATGAGTCATGGTTTGTCAAGCCCAATTATCGAAGCCTAGTTATCGAAGCCCTGTTATCGGAGCCTTGATACAAAATTTGATCTGTCAAGCCCAGTTATCGAAGCCACGATATTGCATACGCGATATCGCGGCCTGCCTCAATTTCTATAAATAAGAGGCAGCTTTCCTTGTTCTAGGATTTAGTTTTTTAGTTCTTAGTTAAGTGTTTAATTTCTTTCTCTCAACCCTTTTCCTCCTAGTGTATGCCTGCAGTGTGGTGATTGTAATTGTATAGCACCTTTATTCAAGTGTGATGTACTTGGACATGCACATGACCAGAAATAAAGATCGAGATTACTTCATCATTGCATCATTCACTTAGCTTAATTATTTATTTAATTNGACTTGATTACGAGCATTTAAGTGTGACTACTTGGTAACCCAGTAGTGTACCTAGGATTTATGCTTGGTAATCCCAATGGTAGTCATGCACGAAGTCCAAGATGTGTACGGATGATCAAGGAATGCATGCTCATCGCACTTAGGCTAGTTTAGATTCTCTCTCACCCTTTCTCTCTTAGCTTAGTTAATCTTATTTACCATCATACCCAAGAGTAGCATTAGCATAGAAACACATCATACACCACTGAGTGATTTGTGATGTTGTGGGTTGTGGAACCACTAATTTGTAATCTTCTTTGCATTAATTGAAGATAGATAGTTTTTCTTATTTTCTAGCAAATTAAATAATATTTATATATTTTGGATTCAGTGTATGTTTGAAGGGTTAAAGAAAATAGAACCCAAATCAACACTAGATATTCTTTCTTGTTGAATAATGGCACCAACTCTTGGAGTAACAAGAAGCAGACTTGTGTAGCCCTATCCACCATGGAGGTAGAATTCATTACAATTTAGGAGCAACATAAGAAGCCATTTGGATGAGGAAGGGCCATCAGTTGAAAATATGGTTGTTTCAATTGGGTGACACTTTGGTTGGTTGTCAAGGACAACCGACATCGTAGAAAACATTGTTTACACTCCATCCAGTAGTGTAAACCAAAACATCCTAGCCTCTTGCGAGGCCTATTATTGTGTTGAATTCTTTGGTGGGTCATTCCCACTCCACCATGGTCGCCCTATGTTACCTTGGTTCTCTATAAGGCTCCGCCATAGTTGCCCTACATTACACAACTTCTCTATAAGGCTAAAGCCCCTATCAAGGCCCATGATAATCCATTGTTATAACATGGTAGCACTTGCACATTTAAACGATCCCAAATGCCATGGCAACATAGAGCACTTTGATATAAAATAAAATTTTGTCCAAGAAGCAGTGGCGAAGGAAGAAGAAACAAAATTAGTCATAGTTATTATTAGAAGATAAAAAAAACTATCAAAAGCTATATAGTTACTCAAAAAGAAAAAATCTCATGAAGCACAAAGAGTCTTAATTAAATTACAAGCTCACTGGTTGGAGGTGGAGGATATACGTAAGAAAGAATTTTTTCAATAAATTAAAGGGACTCATTTGAATAAAAATTCCTATTTATAATATTTTTTATGAAAGTAATGTTTTATGTAATGATGAGGATATTCTTAAAGCTTTTTAGAGTAAGTATAGCAAGTTATTTTCGGATGAAGGAGATACTGCAAAACAAAGTGCTACATAGAATATCATTGATAATTTTATTCCTTCAATAGTCTTAGATGAGAATATATTGTGATAGGGATTTTTTTTCAAGAACTTCAATGTGCTTGCAACTCCTTGCTTGATAGTAAAGGTCTAGGTGTTGATGGTTTTTTTTTTGCTAAAGTTTACAAAGCTTTGTGGCCAAGTTTTGGATCAAAATCTTCATTTAGCAATCTAAGAAGGAATACAACAAGGTTTACTAGGTTCCTAGTGAAATGAAATTTATTCCTAAAAATGGTGATGACCAACTTATTAAAGACTAATGTCCCATTACTCTACTAAATAATTCCTATGAAATCATTGCAAAATTTTTGGTGCTTTGATTAAGACCTCATCTCTCTTCTTTAGTATGTGTTGAGTAAATAGCTTTTGTACCTGGTAAATTTATTCCATAGAATATCATGGTTATAGTACAAGGATGGGAATGAGTAAACTATTCTTAGCAACAAGTTGTCTTCCTCAAACTGGATTATGATAAAGCATATGATAAAATTTCTTGGAATTTTATTCTATGTATGTTAAATCAACTTAGCTTCAAAAACAATTTGTAAGCTATGCTTCTATATTATTTATTGATGCCAATGTTAGAGTGACTATTAATGGAATTTCATCAAAGGGTTTTCCTCTTTTAAGATATGTTTGTGAATGTTGTCCTCTAGCCTTGTACTTATATCACCTAGCAACACATACTCTTGGTTATTTGATTTAGCATAAAATAAATGAGAGATCTCTACATGGTTTAAGATTTCCGAGTGATGGTAATCAATTTTGTAATTCTCATTTTACTTCTAACTTATGCTTTCTTATTAAGGATTCCTTAAAAGATGTCAAACTCTTTGTCAATGTTTAAATACTTTTTGTAAAACTTCAAGCTTTGTCATTAATTGGGAGAATTCTAGTCATTATCATCATGTTTTAAGTCCTTAATCCTTTGATCTTCCTAGTAAATCAATTCCTCCAAGTTGTATATTTAAGTTGCTTGGTATGCCATTCAATCTTGACATGCCACACAATAAATTTTGGGAATGAGTGATCCAGATAATTAAAAGAAAAATGGGATTTGAACTTCTAAAGGTTTAACTTTAGTAAGAAAAGTTCTGGCTAGTGAGAATATTTTAACCTCATTTCATATTTTTTATTCTTCTTTTCTAGCACTTCATGCTACAACTTATGGAAAGATTAAGAGACTCCTCATGGATTTCTTGTGGTCTTCCTTGAGTAATCATTCTTCATCTTAAGAGGCTTGGTCTTCTTACTATCATGCTTCAAGGAGAAATTATAGTAGCAAAATGGATTATTCAAGCATATGAGAGTTAAAAGCCATGGAAGATTTTGGTTAGAAATGCTATTTCAACTAGCTATTTCAAAGGTAGGCATAATTGGAATGTGCCTTGCTATTTTGAAGCCTTACTAAATCCTCTCATACTTAAGATAAGGGTCATCATTTCTTTGTACAATATGGAGATCTTAGGTTCAAGCTCATTATTATTTGTTGCTAGTTGGAAATAAATGGTCTAGTAAAGCTTCACTTTGGTGATAAAAAATTAGTGGTTCTTACTTGGGTCTTAATTCCTATATAGCTCTTACCTTCTATAGGTTTGGCTTTAACCAACTGAAAGATGTCTGGCTTCTTTCTATCAATGCTCCTCTCTCTTGGTTAGAGATTAAAGGTCTCCTTTTCTTAACAAGTTGGCTTGAATTAGGTTATAGTTAGATCCTTGATGTTACTACAAATAATTACTCTAGTTCTTTAGATTGTAACATTCTTTGCAACTAGGTATTTCTTGGAAAATATGATTTCAAAAATTATTCTTATCGCTCTATTTATCATGTCATGGTGTAAGATGTTACTATTGCTCACACCCTTAAACTTAAATGGAATATAAATCTTTCAGAGTCTTCTTCAGCCAAAATTTATTCTCAAATTTGTTCTTTAATACCTCTTAAAGTGACTTGTTTTGTTTGGTGCTTTATGTTTCAAGATCTTCCTTTAGGAAAGAGATTAATGGTTGTTTTTGCTCCTTAGCCAATTTGCCACACTAATCTCAAAATGAGATATTTCTTCATGTTTTTTTGGGAGTGCCCAATTGATGTTAGTGGATGGGTTTGGTTAAAAAGATGTTTTGACATACCCTTAATTTCAAAAGAGAGTGTGCTCATAGGAATTGATTTTGATGGCCTAGAAGATTTGAGCTCTTATGAAATGTAATTAGATCCATGCTACTCTTTGACCTTTGGAAACTTAGAAATGTTGGTATTTTTCAACATTAATATGTACAAAGATTTGATTTATGGATAACATTTAATTTAGTTTTTTTCCTTTATTATAAAGGAAAATATGATGCTTGGTTACATGCAACTTGTAATCTTTGGTCTACTTCCATCCATGGATGATATATTTTTATAATGTAATGCTTGATAATTGTTTTTGCATGATAGATGTCCTCTTTCTAAAAGAATTTTTTTTGAAAACCGTCAAAATAATATGAAATTAAATATGAAAATGTCATTTATATCTATAGCCATATATGTGTATATGAGAAATATCTACAATTGTTATGGAAGAATTAATTTTTGTGTGCATTTAATTGACCATTAAATATATATGTTAAGGTTATGTACCTTAAGCATTTACTTTGACAAAGGCTATTAGCTGTGACAACCATCACTTGGAAAGTTTGTAGGCACACAAACTCTATATGGTTGTGAAACTTGGGGATCCAGTTTACCTACAATGCAATGGAAATGTTTGGAATATGTCCAAAAAAATATTTGTTGTAGGAATTTCAAGTAAAGGCTCAAACTCTGTATGATATTTTATTAGCAAAAGTAGATGCTACTTATGATAATTGTAGGTCTACAAAAATTTCTACCATTTTATAAAAATATGCTTGCTAGGCTTAACTTCCACCTACCCACATAAGCTTATAAGGTTACTTAGGAAAAAGGATGGTTCAATGATGGGTAAAAATGGCTTCAAGAATAGAATTTTGATGATCAAGATATAAATTTTAACTTTAAGGATCCAAAAATAAGGATCAAACTCATGACATTGAAGCACATGTGGGAAAAAGCAATTTTATTTGCACGGCATCTAAGGAGGATCCTTAATGAAAAACCCTATTTATTTATGTGATGCAACTTCCAAATAAAGTAAGGTGTCAAACACATGTGCTCTTGTGGGATCTCACTATCTACCAAGAGATGGATTAAGGATCAAATACATGGCATTGAAGCACATGTGGAAAAAAGCAATTTTATTTGCATGACATCTGAGGAGGATCTTTAACAAAAATCCCTATTTATTTATGTGATGCAGTTTCCAAATAAAGTAAGGTGTCAATCACATGTGCTCTTGTGAGATCTCACTATCTACTGAAAGATGGATTAGTCTTCAAAGAGAGTAAAGAATCTACAAATTTTGTATACGGGCAATAGTGAAAGAGAAAAAAGTTTGTCCTTTCTTTAATACTCCTAGTATTAGATATAGTATTTAGGCAATAACTTTGCCATATTTGTTTGAGTCAAAGATGTTAATTTTGGACCATTTTCTTGATGAAGTGTTGAAGACTCATTATGATAATGTCAAAGCCTTGCAATAAAATCAAAGTGTCCAAAGAAATGTCACCAATCAAAGGAGCGATGCCACAAAACCCAAGGGCAGTACAACCAGCTCAAACAAGGGAGCACGACAAGCACATAATTAAGCATTTTCATTTCAATTTCCGTTTCCATTTCTACAAACGGTTAAATAAAAAGTACATGACCGGGCTTCCTACTTGAATCTCCAACCCGTTTTACATGACGTAAATGTACCAGTTCCACCGACCGCATAAAATCCGGACTTTCAGTTTCGTGAAAAACACCGTCGAACCAAATTTGCTAAGCGATTGCACTTGTAAATCTTGCTAAGAAAAACCAGTACCCATTAGATGACAGTTTTCTGGTTCAGGAAGCAAAACCGGCAGTAAACATCAAAATCTGCGACAGAGAATTGAGAAGGCCCTTGAAACTTGACGGAGCAAATCTACAATCTTCAATCATTTAAGCATAGATAAGCTTTCAGCCTCTGAGACGAGCTAACCTACAAAACTGTCTCGAAACGTGGTTGACGCTGGAAGTCACCCACAGGCCCACACAACGTTAAAAGCATCTTATTCATCGAAAACACGAGCCCACGTTAGGACGGGGCAGGAGACACAAAACGTTGGAATTGTCCAAAAGAGCAAAGAAACGCAGACCTGAAATTATTCAACTCCGTGAACAGCAGCAGAGAAGAGTAATGCGTTCTCGTAAACGCAGTTTAGTTAAGCGGTCACGTGTGGACCCAATCATCTATTATTCTTGTCCGTCGATCATGAAAGACAGAGAGGATGAGATACCAGACATTACAGTACTAGCAGATTCATTCAAAATCATGGCTCTCTCTGTGTCACAGGTATGATTACCAGTTTGGAAATTTAGCGAGCTGCTTTTAAATTGTCGGGGTGGGGGGCAGTAGACATTATTACTTCAATACAATATTCAAACTCTCATTCATTCCACCGCAAAACTCGTGTCCTGTGTTACAATTCGCACGCGTTACGCTGCCTTCCCTAGCAAGTTAGGTCTGACACTTCAAAAAGTCCCGATAGTATTGGCACGGACTTGCACGTTTCCACAAGCATTCCTTGCGATTCGACCGCACTTTCCTTCTTATCATCATCGTGACTTCTGGCACTATGCAAAATTCCAAAAACAACTTGCTCTGCTGAGAACGCAAATGCAACTGAAGCTTGCTAATTTTTCCTGTCTAAACCATATGATCATACAGTACATTTGCTACTGTTTGAAGTCGATGTTGATAACGACCATGACAATCATAACATGAAAAATTGAATAAACGACATTCTCCATCAATGCTAGGGCCGTTTTACCCACCGCAAGATTCGCGGGATTAGGACACAAAACAGAGTCCACAAAATAGAGTTTTGAAGAACAAATTAAAAGACGGTGCAGTGGCTTCCAAATCCAAGGGCGACGTGGGCGTTTAAGAACTTAGAGATACCATTAGCATGTGCCACTGCCTGCACAGGAACCCCAACTAGCCAGCATTTGTGGCAATTAGCAACCACGAGCAGGGGCATACTAGGGCAGGGCCATTACATTTTAACAAAGTGCGTTTTGGAGTCAACGTTTGGACTCTTCCTGGTTTCCAATCCCCAATGCAATATTGTACATACCATATATCTCTCCAATGTAATACATCGTACATACCCATATATCTCTCCAATATCTCACCAAGGTGGGGTCTTGGCTGAGGTCTTGGCAGATTTTGATAAGGAAAGCCTTTTTCTTTTTAAGTGACTACACCCAAGTTCGAACCCAAGTCTTACTATTTATAAACAAGCACCTTTTCACTCTTGAAGTGGTGGTCTTTATTGTAGCCTAGTATATATTTAGAGAAAACAATGATATGTTAGCCTAGTGGTATAGGTCTTGCCTTGGTAACCCAAGTCATAAGTTTGATTTTACTAGGTAAACTTCTATAAATCTTGGATTGTATCCATGTTTCAATTATTTTAAGTTCTAACACCCTCCAATATCTATTGAATAAACAATGAGGTGTTAGCTTAGTGGTAAGACATTTGATTTGGAAGCTCTAGGTCATGGGTTTGATTTCAATGGACAATGCTAAGTTGTATAAAGTTCTAATTGGACTATATATCTTGGGGTATACCTATGTTTCACTTATTTTAGGTTCCAACACCCCACAATATTTGTTAAATAGATATCTTAGAGGGTCTTTGGAAGTAATGAAGCTTTAATTTTAATTTTCTAAGTATATACTATGGGGTGTTGGAACCCAAAATAATTGAAACATAGGTACACCCCAAGATTTATAGAAGTTTATAACTCAGTGCTACTTAGTAAAATCGAACTTGTGACTCAGAGTTACTATGCCAAGACCCATAGCATTAGGGTAATGTCTCATTATTTTTCCTAGATATATACTAGGCTACTATAAAGACCACTACTTTGAGAATGATGGTAAGGTACCTGGGCATAGCCACTTCAAAAGAGAAGGCTTTGGCTCATCTAAGGCCCTCCAAGACTCCACGACTCCACCTTGGTGACATGAACATTGAAACTCTGAAGAACTACACTACCATGATGGCAATCCTTCTATAAAATTATGATTCCTCTGACAAAGCGATACGGCGCAGCGGATAGCTTTATTTTGGTTTATTTATTCCAAATGTTAAAAAACATTTCAATTTTTTGGAGTGACGTTTTCAAAACTCATCCATTAGATCTGGAAGGTATTCGGACAAATCTTTTGTGCCATAATCCTACATCCCTACGACGTTCAGGTGTTGATACCGGGACACTGCAAAGGATAAAAAATATTTAAATTAAAAATAAGGGTATTCAACGTAACAAAAGAAGTTCATGTTTCAAGTGAGAATAATGCTTTTGGCGTATGTCAGGAGCATGGGAGCTCTGCTGTCCCACCGCAGGCACGGGCGCAGCCACATCAGAGAATAGTGCTACTGTAGGTCCTTCACTTTGTTGCCTATTTTCTGGATCGTCTGTCCCTTGAGCAGATACGGCTGAAATTAGCATAGAGCTTTAGCGAAGATTGTTGGGTGTGTTTTGGCTTTGCCTGTTTGGTGGGCATCTGTATTTTTGATAGTATAGATAGGCTATTTTTAACTGTGCCTGCCAGACACTGTTTTTGAGGATAAGATGATTTGCCAACAACGATCTGAGGCTAACATGCTTAGGCTATTGGTACCTGTACCTGGTTTTAAATCCAGTAGCTGCAAGTGCAAAGTAATGCAAATGCCCATCCTGGACCTCGAGTGCACTGTCCTTGTTATCGAATCTTTCTTCCGGTGCCTTTTCAAGGCTTTCCTCCTCTTCCCGATTTGGGCCAATTTCACCTGTGCTTCTAACAGAGACAAGTTTTTTTGCAGGGAAAAAGTAAAAGAAGGTATGGATCTGTAAAGCCGTAACAAATGGAATTGACACAGGCGAGTTTTGCGTGTAAAAAAAAGTGGGGCAAAAAGCCGTAACAAATGGAATTGAGGCAAAGGACTTGTTTGTATCTGTCCTGTACGCGAAGGTCCCATCACACAATAGATTGCTCTCCAACTGTAATCAGAGTCTCAGCAGCCAAACGGAAAGATTACCAATTTAATTGATGGTGGTGGGTAAAAGAGAAAGGATCAGGATGTGGTCGAATGAAATCGTAAATGACCAACGTAACAACCTTAGGGTCTGTTTGGTTCCGTGAATTTGGTTATTTGAATCTGTGGATATTGAATTTATAAAGATATTAAGTTCTAAAAGTTCACAGATCCATGGATCTCAAGAGATTACACCTCATATGGTAAAATCTGAACAGAATAAAGAAAAGGCAATAGAAAGGCAATAAAGTTCTCAGATTCATTTTTAACTTAAATCTTTTAAGAACTTTCGTAAAATTCCATTTTAACTTAAGTCTTTTTAAAACTTTCATAAATTGCAGTTACAGTTTTACAAGGGTGATTCTTTTACATGTTTTTTTGTTTGTTGGAACTGGTTGCTATTTTTGTTCTTTTAACAGCTCTTACAGAAGTTGAAAGGTTTGCCATTATAGAATGGTCGGTCATTAGAGAAGTTGAAGTTGAAGAGTCGGCTGTTACAAAAGTTAAAGGTCCAACCATTATAAAAGGTAAAAGGGTCAGTCTTTACAGAAGTTAAAGGTCCAACTGTGAAGTTGTTTCATTCCGTTTTTGTATTTGCCTATTTAAAGACCATTATCAGTTGAATAAAAATGTGAAATTCAGTTGCCCCTGTTTTGTTGTTTTTTCTTTTTATTTTGAAGCTAGCAGTGCACAGCCTCAGAGGTTAACAGAGATTCCTGCACGTTAAAAAGAAGGTAGCTCAATAGACAAGCTAAAGGTTAAAAAGAAGGTAGCTCTATAGACAAGCTAAAGGCTAAGCTCCCCTAAGCCAGGCTCCAAAATTCAACACTTTACCACCGTTTAAAATGATAACGCCTTGTAAGCTCGGACAAGTGATTAATAAAATAACTCCTAAGCATACGTAACGGTAAACAGAAAAGAAGTGAAGGATGTAAATTTTCATGAGGTATAGCCTCTTAATAACCATGATATCTCTCTGATGAAAGAGGGATTGTTAGGGAAAAAAACGAGTTGACGTTAGTTGACAACTGAGCTGATTAGATAATGTACAGTTGCATTGATAACATAAAATTGCACATACACAAACATGTAGATTATAATAAACTTGTAAAAATTAAGATGAAAAGCATACGTTTTTGTAAGAAGATAATGGGTAAGGTAGCATCAGGCGCAAAGCATGTGAGTGGACCAGTGAGGATACGTTATTTGAAAAGTGCAAATTCTATATTATTCAAAGCTAATTCACTTTTTGAATTTCCTAGGTTAAAGCTAGGATAATGATGATGATGTATATCGACCAAGCACATAAATCTTCATGCTTAAATGTTTCTCTGCATAAAGAATGGCTCGAAAAGAGATGGGAATGTAATAATAACAATGGATGTTGATTACCATTCCCTACTAAACAATTTGATTTAAATTATTTAGAAGTGATCAGTCTGTACCATACCAATTGTTTACGACTACTTTTATGTGTATTGGACACCGAAAGTGGTACGCACAGCCGACACAAATGACTGCCAATAGATAAAGAAAATTCATTCATGTTCACATGGCCTCGGATGGGGAAAGGATACCTGTCACAGATGAGAGAGGCAAACACAAACCCATGAAATTGGCGACATGAGGCTGGGTCAATCTTACCATGTAATAAGCACCAACAGGCTAAAGCTCTGCCTTCGTCTTTAAGCGTCAATATCGTGATCATCGGTTTTTTCATTGCCTTTGCTAATGATCGCCCAAATCATTGCCATGACGTTATCGGATTCAGGTAGTACCCTTCCTGTTATTTAACATTCAACCCACCGCACAACCCTTGAAAAGTTACCAGCGTTTGGTCAACTAACAGTTCCTTGTTTTCAGTGGATTCTATCTGCACCCAACAAGGTTGTTTCCCTCCGAAGAAAGATCATTCGGTTTGCAGAAAAATCAAGCACAGCGAAATAAGGAGGACGACAACGATGAAGATAATTCCATGGCTGCAATTTGACACGCGCCACCGCAGCTCTATATTCGACAAATTCTGAAGCAAGACTTCTCATACTGGAATATTGAATGAGCTTACTAGTTGAGAGAAATAGTAGAGATTGTAAAAGGACGGTTACCTACCAACGAACGAGTGCTTTCGTAACAAAGTTTCATGATCATCTATCTCATCTGAACATAGAAAGGCAAAGATCCATGGAGCCTGCCCCAGTTGCGGGGCACTTTTTTACCGCTCTCTGTAAATTTATTCATGACGCGTTTGTTAACATTTCAGCGATGTTTACCCTCTTTCAGAATTGTGTAATAATTTACCCCGAGCTTTAAAGTTTAAATATGCAGGTAGATATGGCATTTTGCCACCACCATTTCGTTTCAAGGGGTCCTGAGAATCTTATCCTCTCTGCATTCAGCGTTTTCTTTTCCGCAATTACCGTCGGTCATTAGCAAGGACCGTCCGTTTTGCTTTTTTGGATTTCTTTTTTTATTCTTTTGGTTTCTCTCATTTCAATGTTTTATTTTTCCCATCAGAGCGATTAGCCGATCGGTAATTAACCCAAAGTATTGCAATAAGTAATTAAACTTCCTTATCAACCGAATGTGATAAGGCCAAAAGGGAACCCTTCCAATGAGCAATGAGGCGGTGCAACTTAGGAGGATAGATGAAATTAAAGGTATCGTCCATCAGGAAAGATCTTCTTTGAAGGATGGATAGCGAAGCAAAGGAGGACCCATGACCATGAGTGAGCCGGCACGACCGTTGGTACTTGATTGATGTGCTTGACTAACCCATCAATTTTTAATTCAGCAAGGCATTAATTTTAAGATGTGGCCGGTTGGCAATATTATCTCTGTATCGGCAAAAAGACGGGTGGGGCTCAGAGACTGATTTATCTCAGCAGTTGGCAACAGTGTTATCATCAATGGCAGCAGCTGCTTTAATGCATGAAATCGACTTCAAGCGCATAAATAAGGAAAACAGGTTGCAAAGAGATAGGGGTGGTGAAACTGGAAAAACATCATGATCTTTCGGATCCAACATGGCTAACAAACCGACACGCTTAAATGTTTGTTTGCCTCGAGAATTCAATTCCGTCACACGAAAGGAGAGTGCAGGAACGTGGAGTTCCGATCGCTCCGTTACCTAAAATATTCGTGCCAGTTTATTGAACTAATGGCATTCAAGTTCGTATTGTATTGTAACATACGCTACCCCCTGTAATTTAATTAATATGCATTTTGATTGCACTCTATTTTTTAATTTTTACCACGGAACTTTCATGCTGGAAGATGTCCCTTGCTCTTTTTCCCCATAAAGTTTTAGATGTAGGCTGGTAAGATTTGTGACCTGCAGCATTACTTCATGGTAATGTTTAAAAAAAAGATGTTCAAGGAGTTACCTTTTGATGTTACACTTGATATAAAGCAGATGTTACACTTGATATAAAGCCAGGCATTTAAACCAAATATGTGAAGAGACCCTACCAGAAAATCTTCGGGGCAAAAACCACTGACAATGAGAGGCAACCACGGATTTGCATGCACAAGCGGTATACAGCCACCATCTTATGACAAAGAACCGAGATGACCCCTGCAACTTAATGGAACCAATCAACCAATCTGGAAGCTTCCACTTTTAATCACAGATACGGTTTAACCTTTTCAAGGAGCTAATCTTCGAATCTGTCAAAACGTCGTTGCCGTTAGGACCAACACTGATAGATTTTTAATAAACATGTTGCTGTCTGATAACACGGTAGACCGAACCGCCCAAGAAAACAGAAACGGAGACGAGAAGAAAAATGATCCAAAACTCCATAAAAGCGGAAGCAGCCAAGGAGAAGACTATACACACTTGTTCGAAGTTTTCAGGAAACATAGTTTTAGTCGAGTAGCAATGTGTGGACCCGATAATCTACGATGGTGATCCGTGCTTCCCGTCAGGAGCTTCAATCAATCAAAACTATAATTACCGATTTGGCAATTTGGCATGGCACTTTATCGACCATCCAATAAGCAGCAGCATCGTTCCGAAAAAACGTTCAAACTCGTTCACGCGTTCTTACTTGTAATTACCGTGCACGACTTACATGCACTGCAGAATTGGCCTTCCTTCCCCCACAAAGTTTTCCGTGAGCTTTCAAGTCAAACCCATATTTTAAAGAAATTAATGGCCTCACTCGTTCAATCTTCTCGGGTCGGTGCCTTAAACAGTTGAATGGAGACTGCTCATCACCTCTAGTGCTACAAGGACAGATCAAAAACCAATTTTAAACGCAAATGCGATGAAGGTTTCGTTATTCCGCAGAAGTAAGATTTGTTGCACAATTCGCACAAAACGAAGTTAAAAAATAATAAACAAATAACCGTGCACATTCTTCCTTGTTTCTTCTTCTTCTTCCTCTTGCTGCTCATCCAACGGTGACAGAATATCCGAGCACTGCATCCTCGTCACGCCTGCACAGGAACCACGAATAACTGCAACAGCGAAACAAAGTGGCATTTACCAACCACGAGCAGCGCCATTATAATTTGAAAAAACCGTCGGCCTTTAGTCAACGTTTGGATTCTCGCGCCACAAAATTTTCCACCAAATTAGGGCTCCTTAAACAGAATCGCGAAGCGCAACAAAAGCGATTAATCCTGGACGAACAGCGTTGCCGGTGGCTTTGTTTTGCAGATAATATAATCCTGCGATGCCGGAGTAATTCACGCCGGCAAGGTTCACGGATCGAGACAGTGCGGCAGTGGCAGCAAAAAGAAAAAACAACAGTAAGATTAAAAAATTAAAGGCAACAACCTTTTGGCGCATTTCCTCACCGTGGGCTCTGCTTGCCAGTGTTACCCCACCCACGACCGGCACTTTTGTGCCGCGGCCACATCATAAAATAATATCCGATTGTGCGGTTCATTTCCGAGCTTTTTCTCTGTATCATTTTCATCGTCTTCGTCGCCTGTGCAGACACGGCTGAACTGAGCATATAATCACAGAGCTGCTGCTGCTGCTGCGGAGTCACCGCCCAATCAAGTCTTTGCTGCAGACATCGGTGGTGTCACGAGTATCATAAGTTTGTTTTTGCAGAGTCGTCCTCGCCCGACGCTGCTGCTGTAATGTCTGTTTGCTATTTTCCGTCGTGACTCGCTGCTGCCTTTCGTTTCGGCTCCCTTCGCGAATCCTCTGCACCGCCTCTTTTGTTGTTCTTTGGTTCCCTGCTTTTGCGTTTGCAGACATGAAGAATCGCACAAAGTCTGCTGCTGGAATCATGGACGCAGCGCCTCTTAGGTTGAGCGTCGCGTTTGTGTTAGTCGTGTGTTTTTCTTATCTTTTGAGTCCGTTTCTGGTCTCTGCTTACGGAGTCCTCAAAGAAACCGTCCCCAGGCTCCAGCACTCCGTTTCTGCGATGTGGACGCCTTGGCTTGTGTATGTGATTCTTAACTGCATTATCCTCACCATTTTCGCGAATTCTGCCTTCCGTCGCCACGCCACTCCTTCGATTTCGGCTCATTCCGCCGCTCCGGCTGCTCCAGGCGTGGGTCGGTATCAAGTGGAGACCAGTTTCGCCGATGAAGTGATGGAATACGGATACGCGGACGCCAAAACGGAGTCGAATTTCAAGTCTCGGGATTTCGAGGAGGCGTCCAGGAATTTGAAGCCTCTGCAGGCGGAAAAGGAATCGAATTTGAGGTCTTTGGCGGACCACCGGCCTCCGCAGCCAAGGAGGCCCTCGGCGGCGAAGAAACGCGTTCAAAAGGCGGCTTCGAACCCTAAGATTTCTGCGGCGATTCACGGCAACAGTTCAAGAGAAATGAACCAGGAGGAGGATGATTCCATGGCCGCCATTTGGAACGCGATTCACGGCAACGGCAAATTCAAGAAATCGGAGACGTGGAACGGCACCGCCTCTGAAAAGAATCGCTTCGAGAACGCGGCGGAATCGTTAGCGAGTGGATTAGCAAGGGAGAGTTCTTTGGAGGCTTTTAACAAACGTGTCAGTGCCTTCATAAGGAAGGTTTACGATCAAATGAACACGGAGACGCAGCGATCGGTGGCCGCAGCGCAGGCTGCTGCAACTTCCTGAGTCATTTCATTATTCTTTCCAAATTGTCTATTAAGATTCCCGGAATGTAAATTAGTTTCGTCCTTTTGTCATATTCCTTAAGAGGAAGTAACGTACTTGCTCTGTATGTTGTGCTTTCTAAGTACAAGGATTCCCCACGACCGGTTGTTTTTCTCTATGGACTGGTGTGATTGAACTTCAGAATCACACAAACCCTGGTATGTTGCTTAAGATAAGTTGTAAGCCTGTAACTATAACACTCAAGTTCGATTACTAGAATCCCCCATGACACAGTTCTGTTTGTGTGTGTTCCTTGGTTTCTTCTTTTTCTCATTGTTTTTTATTTACGAATTTCCTTTCTTTAACGTAAAGAACTTTGCTCCTATGATTATCAGTTTCTCTATATGCATGCAGTCGAGGCCGGCTAAGGTTTGATACTTAACAGAGGAAGCCTGACAAAAATTGGCAGAGAACGTAACTTCGGTATCCGCGAAGGCAAATTCCAGAAAGCTTTACAGTTCACAAAAGGTCATGGCAAAAAATATTATCTGAAGACCAAGACCAGACGGACACATCCACACCCACATCGGTTGGATACGCTATGCTTGGCAATCAAGTTCGAATCTAATGCATAGCCACAAAAGCCTAGTTAGGACTTTACCGAGGCGGTGGCAGCGATGAGAGTTGCGTGGCTTTAGGAAGCCTGCCTGGTACGGACCTTGAACCCGACAACAGAGTCTCTACTGGACGACACAAACAAACAGCACAATATAGCTACCTACAGTATACTACCAGGAAGTGTTCTGAACCCAGCACATGCTAAAGCTGTTGTTGTTTACTGTTTATTCGTGCATTCCATTACGGAGTAGTTGCATCTCCCCTTGCATGGATTTGTGGCAACGTTACGCACGTACACGTTTACGCCACAGCTCTAGAGCTGCGTCGCAGAGAAAACAGGTTTTGAAAAATTTTCAAACTTTACGGATTGCAGTCAGCCGCCAATCAACCACCGTATTGTTTCGGCTGACACGTTGTGCAATTTAGGGTACCAGTTTCGTGGCCGCAGCGACTTCCACGGATTAGTGGTTGTGATCCATATATTATGTGCGCGGCTACCGAAGACTCCCAATCTGGTAGGCAAAGAAAATGTTTTCAAAGGTTTTCGGTATACACCAACGAGGAACGTATGAAAACAGGCAAGTAGGTTTTTCTATGGTGTCCACACGGCAACATAGATTTCGTAGCTGCAGCTTTCAAGGTTTTGCTTCGCTAGGTAATTGTTGACACTTGATCAAATAGCGAAAAGAAATGGTGCAAAGCACTGTAACCTGGTTAGCTGCGAAATTTGTCTACGAGTCGATTTCAGCACATTATATTTAGACATGCACGTATTGGTAAAGCTGAACTCCTCAAATTGAACTGTTCAATGCAGACGTAAACAATTCAAGTTTCGATTTATATCTTTCCATTAAAGTTATCCATCCTCCATTGTCATAATAATATAAAGCGCATACATTATCTTATATCATGAAAAACCAAATTTTTTATACGATCATCCATGTATTATTTTTGGGATCCTCCTGAAATTTTGCAAAGATATTGAAAGATACTGAAAGAGTGTAAACAAACTTTTCTTTTCAATGAGTTAAAGAGATGTAAACACCCTACTCAATATTTCTATGTGAATGGGATTTATTACCTTTAGAAGTAAAAGCTTTGTGCCATCTTATTCATAGTTGTTGGCACATATTATTCATAGTGCCATTTGCAAAATGTCTGATTGAAGTGTGATCTTCAACAATATCTAAATTGCTAATATATGTTGCCATTGAATAATTTTTGTTTGCTCTAAACCTATTTTTTCATTAAATTATCTACAAATAAATACTAAGCCTTTTGTTGCAAATTCTACAATCTCTCTGTCTAAGAACTAAAAAGGATCATCACAGGATAGCTCTATAGAATCATACAATGTAGCATCTCTAGGAGCAAAATAGCATACAAGAAGGAATGCAAAACCATGCTTACAAACAAAATTTAGCCAAACATATTGTTTATAATCATTAGTTCTTTCTAAAAGCACACAATTTTCAAGAGATTTCCTCATTAACATTGTAATGCCCCTCAAAGGTTTACCTCATCACTCTACTCTTGTATTTCTTGCAACAAATTTAATAAATCCAGGAGCTACAAAGTCGACAAAACCAATATCTTCCCAAATTTCAACAAAATCAAAAATATCAAAGCTACCAAAGAAGTTAATGCTAGTCAAAGAAATAACTTTATTTGCAATTGCACCATCAATGTTAAGAAATCAACATCTTATTTGCAATAACTTTATTTTTAGAAATTGCTTATTTGTAATGATAACCACATTGCTAGCATTTAGGCATGCTACCAAACCCTGTTCACATGCTACCTTAACATTTTTCTATTGTTCAACCCTTCTTGTAAGTTCCTTTTGAGTAAGATCTTCATTTATCTAAATGTTTCTCCCATTCTCAATTTGCTTCATGTGACTTCGATGTCTGCAAATATGTACTCTATCTTCTACATCATGAAACTTAACAATTACATGTCAAGGCTTTTCATGTTGTTCACCTAGAATCCTAAAAACATTATGAATATTTAGAGCACTTATACACATATCATTTATAAGTTTTTCAACTTTCTTAAATAAAGATTCATTTGTTTCACCCTCTATCTTTGGGATACCTACAAAATGTAATTTTTTTTCTTTTGCCCCTTTTCATCTTACTCTTTCAAAGCTTTTGTGATTGCATGTTCCATCTTTGTTTTTGTATCTTTAAGATTAGATTCATTTTTATTTTCCTTCACCTTGGCTTCAAGTTCTATTAATTTCAACAAAATTTGTTCATTATCATTTCGAGCAACACTAGTCTCTTTTTTTCCCTCAATCTTCTCTTCAAGAGCTAATACCCTTCAAAAAACTTCTTTATTTTGTTCATAGATTTCATCCAACAATGCCATTTTGCTAACCATATACTTCTATTGTGTAACTAGAATTTCTTTGAGAGCAATTGCATTTACATATTTTTTTTTGTTTGCCCTGTGATGATGCCATGATAAAATTTTCATATTTCTTTGATAAAAAACTCAATCCCTTCAGTAACAAATCTGCATTTATAAAATATCAATTAATCTGGCCTATCTCCAACTACTTTTCTTATTATCTTAGATCAAATTAATGTTCAATGCTAAAACCCTCACTGCTAGAACCCCTTGCTGCTGCAACTTAAAGTAAAACCCTCAACACAAATTATTAGCATTGTGTTTTAAATGTCAAAATATATGACTAATTACCCTAAAGACATTACTTGACTATTGTAGAAAAGATCCTAATTTTTAATCTAGGATCAATAATTACATTTAAGGTTGGCTCACCATGAACCTAATCCGAAATAAATCTATGTACATCCTTAGCTCCAAATATAGGTTTGCTAAACTTTTCATTAGAAAACTAAAATTTTAATAAGGTAAGTATAAGTATGACCTCATAACCCTTATAACTAGCTTTGGGTAGTAAGTAGAATAGTAGGTAGTAGATGATATGTATGTGTTTTGTCCTTACCCCTATCATCACCTCAATTACCTAAGAAAATTAGTCAATAAGTGCATTGACTTGGGAGAAAAAAGGTGATAGACGTCTATAAAGTCATGTACACATCCACCATACTTTTTTGAACTTATTCTAGACCAAGTATGAAAATGTATATAAAGTTGTCTACTAAACTTACTTAACTCTCGAAATAGATGCCTATGCAAACATCTATCGAGGATGATGAAGTTTCATGATAGACATAAATTGCATTATAGATGTTTATAATTTGCAAGTGTTTGTAGTGATTTTCAACAAAAAAATAAATAAAAGGTACGCTAACACACTAAGGTTTGCCATCCTTTTTAAGCCTCAAAGCCCTTATTCCCATTTGATATCAATGGACATTTAGACATCTTCTTCTCTTCAACTATGTCCACTAGGAAGGAAAAGTTGTGGAGATTATTGTTGTTGTAGCAAACTTAGAAGAATTATCTAGACAAATCCAACGGTTCCAAGCGAAGATTTGAGTAAATCAGGGCAACAATAAGTGTCTTGCGAGGAGATCTCGTAATATCATGGATGTAACAAGTAGTTTTGGAATAAATTTGAATTTTCAACAACCTTGCTAATAGATCAAGCTAGCTCTAAAATAGATCCAATAGTTTGCAATGATTCTAGAGAAAATGGAACACTTTTAGATGGCTAGAAAGCAAAGATAGCAAAAGACGTTTGGGGTAAGGCTAAGGGGAAGATTAACAAGTAAAGATCCACCTAGGATGGTAACGATAGACCTAAGTTTGTTTTAGTTGATGTTCTCATATATTTTTCATCTTAGTAGTAGAACATTACAAGGGAAAGAACCCTTAGGTTAGTAGAAGTAGCTAATGTAATATTTCAAATCCTTTGGCTATACTAAGATTATATAATTAATGGAAAGAATACCAAATTCCATGGTTAGGAAATTCTTTAATAACATGCACTAAATAGCTGCCTCCTTCTGAGATTCTAATAACTAGGTCAATGGTACTTTCCTCCATGCTACACTAAAGATCATGAATAGTTTTTTGGGTGTTAATGATGTCAGTTTACATATAACAATCTCTCAATGTTTTTTATCTACTCAATTATGTTAGCAATTTATTTCAATTAAGAATAAATGCTTGCTATGCAAGGACATGATTGTGCCTTAGTATTGTGTTTCATCATCTATTATAATATTGTTATTCATGGAGGTAGTTATAATTGTACTTTCTCAACTCAAGTACTTATTATTTATTATCTTCTTTCTTGGAAGTAACTTCATTTGGGGCACTTTCTTTGTTGAAATATAATTCACTTATTTTAACATAATCAAAATTTGAGCCATCGCTTCCTCATCATGTTGATTGTCACTAGTGTGAATATTTAGATTCACAACTTGACACTCTTGAGATCCAAAAGGGCCTTAAGTGACTAGGCTAAAAGGCATAGCTAGAAATTAAAATCAATAACTAGATGAAGTATCTCAAAGGCACCTCCTATGTCATTGAGGCACAAGTAGAAGAATAAGATGAAAAACAATCTTGGCTACAAATTGTAAGAAGTAGAATGTTAGAAATCTTGGATACATTGCTTGTAGCATTAAGTACACCATTAATGTTATAACTAGGTTGAGTGGTAACATCTTTCATGTGTAAAAGTAGTAGATGTGGCTACAAGATTAGATCATTAAAGAACATCCATCTAAGGGGAGCCTAAGATTCCATATTTGAAGAATATTTTTCCATCTAATCTTCCTTCTTCAAACACATTTGAATTTTCAATTGAGAAGGAGCATCTAAAGGAGAAACCTTAAGAGAAGGAGAGACATAATGTTACAGCCTTAGATCATGAGATTCATGATAATCTAACATCATTAGTTCCATCATTATACTTATCCAAACACATTTGAGTCTTCAACCAATAGTGAGCATCATAAGCATTAAGAGGAGAAGCCTTAAGAAAAGGAGAGACATAGTCTTGCACCCATTTAGATGCTAAGTTTGCTAACATGTATTTTATTTTGAAAAGGAAAAAAATAAGGGAAATAATTTTATCTTACTTTTGAAAATAATGGATTATTATTTTTGGATTTTAGCCACTCACTGGAATCTGACATGCGAATAAATCCTAGTCAACCTTTCTTCTACAAGAACCTCCATTCCCTTCTCCATTAGCCATCCATTCTTGTAGTTGATGTCTACAAGATTCTTTTGTCAAGTGGATTCAATTTTAAAAGGGTTTCAAGCATATGTATTTGAGGTAAGAAATTTACTATGAAATCTTGTTATTCTTAGTTCGATCTCTTTAAGGCTTTGTCCACAAATTATATTGTCTTTAGTTTCTAGCTTTTTAATGTTTTTTAGTTTATTCATAATGTGTTAATAATTTAAGCATGAATTAATTATCTCTGCTTTGTTTTGAATGATGTTTATGATCTTGATAGTTTGTTTGTAACATTTTTTAACTTAGTATTTGTTAGTTTGATTTTCAATTCGTTTATTGGATTTTTTATTTCTGTTTTCCATAATGGTGAATTTTATTTCATTGTGCAAGCACTTATCCTCTTTTATCTATTTTTTGAATTTTGGTGCTTGCTCATCACAAAGACAAAGTGCGGTAGATGCAATGATGTGTTTGGAGTTCCATCTGTGCTTGCTAAGTACATTGCAACCTTGTGACATTCATATGGCCAACTCGTAATGATCATTGCAACCCTTAGTCCTAAGTTTCGACATTTATTAAGGATACAACATACCTAACTAGAAGGACTATAAAGAATAAGAGGTCATCCATGATGTTCTAAAAGGCAAAAACAAACATAAGATACAAGATTATTGCTAAGATAAATTAAAAGGTATAAATTCAAAATTCATGAGCTCAAAAAGTAATAACAAAAATAATTGACTTCATTAACTTGGATGTTAATTTGACCTATGCAAATAAAAATGTTAACAAACAGTTCTAAAAGGATATAAGTGATGTTGATGAGCCATTATCCCTCAGTAATGTGACATGCAAAAGAGACAAAGGTGATAAGCAATAATGAAGTGATTTAGAGTGCAAGTTCAAGATAAGTGAGCCACAGCTCAATAATATTTTTGAACTAAATCCCTTTAGTGGGACCTTGAAGAAGGGAATTGCATTGATTCTAACTTCAGTAATTATTCCAGCAAATAGATCCTATAAGTTTGTTTTGCATGTAAACTCTAGTTTCTAATTCAAATGATTATTTTAAAAGATAAAAGATAATTAAATGAACAACTAAGATTGTTATGCTTATGATAGTAGCACCAACTATGACAAAAATATTATCAATTAACATTTGAGATTTATATGTTATATCTTGTACATAAGATTTGATGACTAGGGTTTTATTTAGTTTTGCACTTTCTAGTCAATATATGTGATAACCTATCATAATGTTATGGATTATTGGTTAGGATAGAAAGGGTTTTAGAGAAGATAGAGAAAATACATATGAAAAGTTGGGAACAAGAAGGATAAATTGATTTAAGTTTGTGTTTCAATTATTTGTTGAAATGCATAAACTTTATTTCACACATACAAATAAAAAAAAAGTTGTGGTTGACAATAAAGTATATTATAGTGATATAAATCAAAGTAGGCAAATCAAGTAGAAAAGTACAAATCAAATGTGGCATTTATTTAGTTAAAATGCATTAGTTTAGGATTGATATGGAAAAAAGAGTTTGTTAAAATCAACATAACAAATATAAAGGATGTGCTTATGATACTTAGTTTATTTAAACTTGATGTTAGATAGCTTTTAAAAATAATCATTAATTTAGATTAATGTTATGTTTTTTTGATGCCAAAATTTGGTATAATTAGACTCAAAAGTTATGACAACATTGGTTTAATTAGCATGGATGAGTTAAAAACCAACGTAATACAAAGAAAAAACTAATATCAATGTTAATATTGGAAAGTATTGAATATGAAAAACCCAAAGCATTAATGGTTGTTTTACTAGTAAAACCATATCATCACAACAATGCCAATGGCTATTTCTTCATCATTAATTCAAATAAACACTAGAATGTCAAAATGGGGAATCTCTTGACATTAAGTCAAAAATTAATCTAGCATAATAGGAATTAAAGGCTATAACATTAGTTATGTAAAGATACATTTAGTTTAAAATTAACATAGCATAATGAAAAGAGGCCAATATCAATACCAGTGAAAATAAAAATGATGAGAGTCAATAACTAATATTTCTAATAATATTTGTGTTGATATAGTCATGAAATTACTGTTAATTAAAACCAAAGCTATATCATAGATCAAAATTAATGCAAGAAAACAATATATTTGAAGAAGATAAATTGAGCATAAAATTAGTAGAGATTGTATTGGCAGGATGCTTATTTTGGATGTAGAAAAGGCATCATCCCAAGGCTTCAAGTGATAGAACCTAACTATTTTCTAGTATATGTAAGAGATAAAATAAGAAGAGTCCTAGAATATTGTTATGGATAATTCATTGTGGTTATGTGATCCACATTGCCTCCAAAAGCCATAATTATCATCTTGAACACCATCTCCTTAAGCATTACTCGACAATTACTGAAAATAATTTAATATCAAGTAGAGGAATGCATTATGATGATGGGGGATGATGGTAGTGAGATACATATTTATAAGAAAAGGCTTGACTAACTATGATCAAGAAAAGAGAGTAAAGAAAATTCAATGCAAATACTATATTTTTGTTAGATAATCAACATGTTAAAGCTTTTTCCAACCCTTCTTGTTCTCAACTATTTGTGAAGAGGTAAGGCCAATAAAAAACAGATAAATATTAAAATTGAAGCTTAAATTGAAAGTTTGGCATAAGATAAAACTAACAATTTGATATGTGATATGGTAGGTTCTTCCAAGACATATAAAAAGAAGGTCATCTTAAGGATACTGAAAGGTACCTATGGATACTAAACATGAGTTGCAACTAGATGACTAAAATATTAGTATTCCCAAATATTTGGTAGGAAGCTTATCTTTTTGACCCTATATCTTATTGCAAAAAGAATGAAAAATAGGTTTGAGAATTTAAAATAACAAATATTACTCTTATTAAAACTAATTTACAATTTAGAGATGTGTGAATTGGCACAAATAAAGAAAGACATTACTAAGAGCATCCTTTAATCCTAGTAAAAAACCAAAAGTATCATCCACAAATTAAAAAGAAGTATATTCAAGAAAACCACAAAAGTTAGAGTGATGCCTTTAATAAGACCAAATTTCTAACGATGTTATAAAAAGTCCTTAAACCATTCATGGCAAGAATAAACAAATAATGAAAAATAGGATTCCCTTGACGAAAATTATCATTTACTTGTATATCACCAACTTGCAATCCATTACGAACAAGAAAAAATAAGAACCTTTGTAGTGTTGTGTCAATTTTCTTAAGCAATGATATAGGAAATCAAATCTTTTGAGCACTACATCTACATAAGTTCAAGGAATTTTATTATAGGCTTTACTAATGTTCAATTTCAAAGCAATACTAGGATTCTTTTAGTAGTAGGTAGAATGGAGAACTTTCTTGAGGAACTAGCACTTGTTGCAAAACATGCTTACATTAAATAAAACTAACTTTAATAGCAATAATGGAATGCAAAATACAACTAATTTGATTGTTGAAAAATTTAGAGATAACATTATATGAAGAAATCCATATGACATTTAACTTGTAATAAATATAATTTGTTTGCCAAAATTCAAAAATAAAATCACAAACATTTGTCCTAACAACATTACAATATGCCTTAAAAATTAATTAGAAACTAATTAAGATTAGGAGCCTTATTATTAGCCATATTATGAGTCGTAGCAAATACCTCCTTAGCAAAAGGAGCATTGAGACTATGAATGGAAATAGGTAAAAGCGAAACATTCAAAGAGCCAATAACTTTATTTAATAAAAAATGATAAACCTCAACATCGATTTCCAAAATTTATGATAAACTTAATTTCACTATTAACAATCTCCACTGAATCACTAATAAAAGTACCATCTTCCTTTTCTAGATGCATAATTTAAGACTTGATAAGTTGAAAAGAAGCATATTGATGGATTAAATGGGTATTAGAGTCACCATCTTTCAACTATTTAAACTTTGATAATTTTTGCCAATATTTACATTCACCTTTTTGTATTTCATTGAACATACAAAGCATATCGCTTTTCTACTATTGTCTAAACTTAGACCAACTAAAAGAATCAATATCCCATTGTACTATATTAATTTGAGACAAACATTCTTTCTTCCTTCTAGTTCAATAAAAAGGGTTTTGCTTGTGCCACTGAAAAACTATTCAACAAACTTGCATTACCTTTTGTAAGACTTCATACTATACTTGTAAAAAATGATTTCAACATGAAACAACATCTTATACTTGAGTCAAGTTATTTTAACAATTTTTCTAGTGAAAATGAGATTTAAAGATAAAAAAATTAGTAGAAAGAAACAAAGGACAATCATTAGAAATAATACAAGAGAACATTTTAACTATGACTAGAGGAAAAAGTGTAGCCTATGACATAGAAGATAAAAACTTATCCAAATTACAATAAACTTTATCATAACTAGCTCTTTGACTAGTCCATGTAAAAAAATAGTCTAACATGGAAATATCATAAAGTCCCATATTCTTAATAGCTTTCACAAAGGATTTTAATGACCCCATGGTTTCTTTTTGGGATGGAACAATGAGTGAAAGTTCCTAGTAATCTCAAAAGGATTGGAAATATTATGAAAAAGAAAGGAAATTATTGCCAAAAGGACCATAATGATGAGCTATAAGTGGCTTATACATATACACATCAAAATCCATGAAGGAGCCCCTACAATGTAAAGAACAACAAAGGGAAAGTAAGACCACAAAAGAAATATTAAGGACATTTGCCATCAACTAGTGAAACAAAGATCACCCAAGAAAATGCTTTCAATAATAGCAAAACTCTCAACATCATTAAGCTCCATCTCTTGAAGATAGAAAAAAATTCACCTTTTCTAAAAAAACCACCAAATTTTGATAGTTTCTTGATGAAAGGAAGTGAGAATCCCTCTCACATTTCATAGGACAATCTTCATGCAAAATTAGAGGATGAGGCTCCTCCATGCCATTTTTGCAATGCTACTAGACAACTTAACATGACCTGCAAATTCTTATTAGATTTCAATTGATAGGGCATTTTATCATCCTTAAATTGAAGGCTAAATTAAACTTGTTAATAAGAATATGTTAAATTTTTAAAATATCTTCATGTAACTTGAAAATGGAAGAACTTACTGATGAGACGCGACATGCACAAGCCGCGATATCATGTACGCGATATCGCAGTCCGCCGTCAAATCTATAAATAAGAGGTGGCACTCCCCTCATTTCCATCTAGAGGTTAGAAGTAGTGAAGCTCTGGCGGATTGATCACCCCAGAGATAGAATATTTTCCATGTGCCCGCAGTAGAAGTCCCCCAAGTGAACGGTTCTTTATTCAAGCAGCTTTGTACCTGAACGCAAGTTGTGTACGGAAATAAAGACGAACTTTGTGGATAAACCTTGCAGTACATGGATAGGTTTATTTAATGTTATTTATTGCTTTCCTAGTAGCGCGGCATGAGTACGACTTGGTTACGAGCATTGACGAATGTGTACGGCTAGCTAAGGAATCGGCTACTCATCGCGATTAGATTCTCTCACCCTTATCTCCTAGAACGTGGGATGAGTACGACTTGATTACGAGCATCTACGGATGTGTACGGCTAGTCAAGGAATCGGCTGCTCATCACAATTAGGCTAGTTAGGTGCCTCAGTACGACCGCTTCGAGCACGTGCATTACGTGTGGTAATCCCAGTAACGATTAGCGTTTGGTAGCCACAGTTGCATAGTTCAGGGTGTGTACAGTAAGTGGGAACGGATGCTGACACTAGTTAATCTAGACTTAGGACATTAGTTAGAGTAGTTAGTTCTTTCAACCCTTCATCCCTTAGCATAGGAGATAAACCTGAAAAGACCAAAAAAATCATATACCTCGGACTTACTTAACCATACACCGTGACAGCAATAAGTCTGGGAAGACAATGATTAATTAACCCCAAGTGTTCCTTGCGGCGTTTAGGCATTTAGTCTACGGAGTTCGACCGGATCACGCCTGCTAC
>MNCI01008335.1:1455595-1492423 GCA_015680685.1 Gnetum montanum | reverse complement strand
CGCGTGCTACGCTCGTTTCGTATGGTTGAGTGTAGGGGTACCTCGCCACTCATCATTTACAACTATTATTGAATTTTGTTACAATAATTCACATCATCGTGACATGTAAATTCTTATTGAAGGCTAGCAATCATTGCAATTCTCATTTTATCTTAAAAAATAAAAATAAAGGAAAAAAAGACTAATTTGCATGAACAAGTGAGAAAAATGCTTCTTAAAAATGAAAAGAAATTTGAATTCTAGATTGGTTATTATTTTTGGATGCATCTTAAGAGGAAACTGTTATTGATTTCTTCATGTTAAGGTCAAGGAGAATTGACAATAAGTGCTAATGCATAATTACTAATCATATATTTAATTTCTATATGTTATATATTTAATGTAGGAAGCTTGACAAGGTTCCATGGACATGTTCAAGCTCCCAAATTGAAGGAAAGCCTCATCAACATCACAGATATAATTGAAGGAAAGATCAAATGAAGCCAAGAAGAGGGTGGCTATTATGTTCAAAGAAGAGAAGGCATGAACACAAGGGAGGTTAAGGAAAAGAAATCTCTAATTTATTAGAACAAGAGTTTTGAAAATGTTTCATAGTGTAGGGACACCTCTTCTAAGCTCCTTTTCATCCCTATAGGCAAAAGAATTAAGGTTTCAAGTAACTTAAAAGATGTCTTGGACCTTTGTAGATGTCTTGCTTAATAGCTAGAAATGCATAGGAGATGTCTTGCCTGAGAGCTAGCTATTAATAGGAGACATCCTATTGGCTTGGGAGACATCTTAGCCAGGAGCAGAGATGTCTTGTCCTGGGAAGAGACATCTTCGAGGAGACATCTTGCATATGGAGGAGACATATTATTCCCAAAGGAGACGCCTTGCCTACTTCTAGGGTTTGACAGAGAGATCTTATCAAGCCTATAAACATCTCATTTGGTTGTAGAAACTTCTGATATGGCAGTTCAAAGATGAGAAACATCCAAGAATGTTGAGATCAAGATTGGACATAGCTAGGAATCTCCAAGTTGGTCATGGAGAAGGTTTCCATAAGGCCTTGGTCTTCATAAATATTGATTATGTTTGCATGTTTTGTGTGGAGAAGTACATGTAGAGAGTTAAGAAAGAGATTGCATGAGACTTGTGTGCATCTCTTTGGCCAATTGTGTATGTAAGATATTGACCATTGTGACCTTTTGTATGTGTTAGATCTCAGCACTATGTGTGAGGAAGGGATTTAGTTCAATTGTGCCTTGCATTGAGTTCGATCATGTGTGTAGTTGTAGAGCCTCATGCATTGCAAGATCATTGAGTGTGTGAGTGTTGTTGTTCTATGGATTAGACTCCATTGTATTTATAATCTTCTTTTACTTAATAGAAGATAGTTATTTTTCTTGTTTTCTAGCAATTAAATTATCTTACATAATATTTGGAATATTTTGATTCGATGTGTTTTAAAGGGTTAAAGCAAATTAGAGTGACCTTGCTCCATTGTATAAGTTCATAAGTCTTAATTGTGCAAATTGAGGATCTTTTCATCTTAAGCATATTTCTAGAAAAAGATTGAAGTTATGGAAAATTTTCAGCCTAAGCTTATAATCATGCAAGAAAGGAAGTTAAAGTGTTATATAATTAGTTAGCGTGGTGAGGAAATTTGTAAGTATTGTATTGTGCTATATATGAGCTTTTGTTGATTGTTAAAATGGCTATGAGTTTTGGAAACAAGAAGTTATTGTAGGGTATGATTACTTTTAAAGAAATCTTTATAAAGGCTTTCAATGAAGTAACTCTCTTAAAATGTCTCTTAAATATCTAATCTAATTCCCAACATAGAAGGCTCAAACAATCATCTTCATTTTCATCTTGAAAAGCCTTATCCTCTCATTCAAAGATTAGTATATTTGTTTTAGCATTATACATAAACCTTGTTTTTATCTGTTCACAGGATTGTTTCAACAATAAATACTTTTAACAATGTAGCAAGTGATAGACACCAACTCTCTTGACATGCCATGCCTAATTTTTATACTCAATAATGATAAGATCTTTTGCGCACTTCCAGGTAAAACATAGTATTTAACTCTCCAATGTAAAGCTTTAAAAAATTTCAGTAACATTTATCTTAGATTCATCAACATATACAAATCAACAACTTGGGACACTTCACTGATTTCCAAATAAGTTTTTGAATTGAAATGTGGGCACTTCACCTTTTTTCCAAAAAAAAAGTTTTTGGACTGAATTCTAGTGAGCTTAACAGTAAGAATTTTGACGTGGAAAGCTTGGATCACATGCTCAATTTCAGTGAACACTTCTAAGTTATGAACTGATTCTGAAAGAATTCTGAAACTCATTTATTCTAATACATCCAAAGAAATCTGGGTGAATGTAATTAAATAGATTTAATTTTAGTTTCAAAAGAGTTAAAAATATAACTTCACTTAACTTCTTGCCAGATTTGTAGCAAATCGCAAAGGTAATTGTAGCACTCCTTTCCACCCACCATGCCATTAGCCTGACGGTGTGTCCTGGGCAAACTTTACTCACTGTTTCCCTCTTAAAAAACGTGGGATTACATCTCTCCCCAAACGTTGTGTAGAAAGTCAGGGTCAGCAAAAATTTAAGATTCAGAAGCAGAACCTTCAATTCCGAAGTAGGTTTGACAAGACAGAAGGAATGCACCAGATTGTTTGATCCATTGGCAGAAGCAAGAGGTCATCAGCTGGATATGCACACTAATCTGCTTTAACAAAACTTTATGGTAACAATCATGTCAAAGATTGTGGAGAACAAGCATGTTGTCTTTAACGAGAGTATACCACTTTATGCCGGCTTGAATCCATGGCCCAAGGAAATGCTCACACGATATAGACCATAAAAAGAATATTCAACAAATTAAAATGCCATAAATTAATGAAGCTCACAGTCAAGTTGAATTTCCGTCAGGACTTGAAAAGCAGACAGTAATTAAAAACATCATGCAGAATTTACCCGAGGCCAATTGTTTTTCAGTTATTTTTCCTTCCTATTTTCAAAAGTTGACTGTACCTTCTCTATCCAAAAAGACCTCTCTAAAATCTTTCACCAAAACCTACTAACACTGCACCAGTTCCAGCATTTCCATCTACTGCATACTCTTCTCTCATTGGACCTAACTTCAAGCCAACACCATAATAATAACCATGTCCAGCATGATTAAAAACTCTGTTGGATTTCCTTTCACAAGTTTTGAGCTTCCAAGGTCTGGCCCATATTCTGAGAAAATATATGCCTGAACACCTCTTAAAGGCACAGGTAAAGCCATATGTAACTCTGTTGCAAGCTGATTAAAACCCAGGAAACAAAATCAATATAGTGAACATGCTGCTTCATTTGAAAGTGAACCAAAGTCAGTACATGAGTGTAAATATAAAACTTAATTGAGATTTTTTTTTTTAATTTACCTCCAAAATATTCCTGCATGCACCAAGTTCACCCATGTTACATCCTCTAACTGAATGGGGTCCCCCGAGTGTAAATGCATCATAGTTGGGAAGGGCCCTAATACAACTTCCATAACGTCCATTCAACACAAGAACTGGGGATGGTGCATGTTCAGCCCCTTCATTTACAACATCCTTCAGTTGAGTAAATCGAGTCATAGACAGCTGATGGCGATTAAAAATGGAAAAATTAGTTCCCGCTGCCACTTCCTGTTCCACCTAAAAATCAGATTCCAACAACGTTGTTTAAAAAACCAATGCCAGAAGCAGAATCAGAACATATTTCAAAAGTAATTCCAAATCATGGCATTGTATTTTAGATATGCATTCAAATGTATAACACACAACACCAATGTTATCAGTTTATATTTAACCTGCAATACATCCCTTGCTCCAACTATTGTTCCATTCACAGATCTTGTGTTATCCCCTGTAAGATTTGCTTGGCATAAGACAAGATTGTCAACACCAGTGCCACTCAAGGTTGTTGGACGTCCATACACGGTTAGGTTACCATCTCGCAAAGCACGAGTTCCATTAGTGCAAATTCCTTGTTTCATCTCGAGTTGCAACTTTTTCTAGAACTAACCCTATGTGGCTTTGCTCTGTCGGGTGAGATTCTGCATTTGACAAGGACTGAGATTATTGTCCAAAACATGAAGATGGATAATAGCTAGAATAGGGCAGAATTATTTCATATGAGCCATTATAATGCCAGAGCTAGAACGAATACAAAAATTTTGAAGATGGATGCAAAGCTTCCTACGTCTGTAATGGTTGCTTTAATGCCAGATCGATGAACCCATATAGCTGGAACCTCTTCAAACCCAGCAACAGTAAACACAGGACTGATCTTCCGAGTATTAAAGCAACTGCCACGAAATACTCGATTCCTTGGATCATCTAGACCGTCAAGGTTAGGATGAACATACTCCAAGTTCAAATCCAGATTATCCTGCATAGTGCATAAAACGGATTTCCAAAATTTAGTTTGATTTAACACAAACAATCATTGAAAACAGTCATGAATGCAGTAACATTTCGACCTAAAATCCAAAGCACAGCTTCATTCAGCTTTATTAATAGTTTATTATTTGTTTTAATGTTATTTGGCAAAGCCATCAACAGCATCACATGAAATGATTTAGCAATAAATCGATTCCCTGTGGTACTTTGGTTTATGTGCGATCTTTTGCGTTCATTGATCATTTTGATCTTGCACTGCCACAAATTTAATTAAAGTTTATTGCAAGTAATTCAATTTTGAGATTTCAAGCATTTTCAGATGTGCCAGGATTAGTTGTCTAATCCATTCTACTACATTTTTTGAAGACATCATTGTTATTTGTAGACATTATTAGAATTCCACTGTTTAATTTTATATCAAATGCTCCTCTCCAGCAACATTGCAAACCACAAAAAATGGAGAGAGCTTGAGAGCAACTTTCCTCAAATGTTACAGCAACTCAACATAACTTAAAAAGAAGCTCTCAAAATTGTATTTAGTATTTCCTGATGCAACAGAATTAACTGAAATCTAGAGAAGATTCGAAACTAGTATAGTTTTACATGGAAAAAAGAAGAAATTCTCACATGGGTGAAACTAATGAATAAGTTAATTTATTAATTGAATGTATTGCTAAGGAAACTGGGCGCTTAATCATGAAAACCAAGAAAATTAACAGATACAGCATGTGGGGATTACAACTTAATCTGAAATTTTGTCCTATAATATAGATAAATTAACTTGCAAGGGGTTGAAAGCATTTGCTTCTAGCTATAATATTTGCATTCTAGACAACTCAACATTCAGCCTTTGTAAAAGTTCTCTCAAAATATAAAGTTACTAAGCAAACACCTGCAGGAGATATTCTCTTAAAATATAAAATAATCTGTACATGTTATGCTGACATTTTAATACCAACAATATCAGAGGTTGAAAACATCATTGGAAGATTAGTGTCAAGAATATAAAACCCAAATGTAATAAGATTCGTATGAAAACGTCCTTTTGCAATCTGCATTGAATCAGTTAAAGATAAAATACATGAACAGAACTGAAAAAGAATATAAACGTTAGGATTAAGAAGTTTGTTGGATGTCACAGTGCCAATCAAAGATCTATTTAAACCTCGTATATTACGATGTTCAACTTTACCACTTCCACTGGGTTGCATTGATGCCTAAAAAACAAGAGGGAAAAAAATTGGCATAGCAAGAAATGTTTTGATTTCTGAAAATTTTGCTTAACAATCGTTTACCATATGTATATCAAACAGATTTGGGATGCATATGTATTCTTTCACGATTAAATCGAAACTCTGAATAAAATAGAAAGGCATGTCTAAATAAATAAACCAGAATTGAACGTCCTTTTGACCTTTGCCGTGTTTGGTTCAAGAACATCCACTGTAGTGCTCCATTCCATGCTGATCTCTGCTATTTTTGGTTTACTCTCTTGGAGATTCACATCAATAATGCCTCCACTTTGTTCATCCTCTTTAGGAATAATTTCTATATTTGAAAATAGCAAAAGTGCATTCAGATTCCTTAAGAGCCTCCTTACCTGCTTCTATATTGAAAATTTGTCCAGGTGCTACCTAAAATCACATACAGATTTACGTGAATAAAAAAAAAACATATTGGAATGTGATTAATTTCATGTAGTGTTATTTTAATTTACAATCAGACGTAATAAATCTCAGTTTTCAGTTTCATATTCCATCACTTAATAAGATACAACAATATACTGACCAATCAAATTACAGTAAATGCAAAATAAAGTACCTAGAGAATGGAAAAGCAAGGTAAATCGACAAAATGGAATGAAATCAGTAAGCATTACCAACAATGGTTTCATTAGAGAGTGAAAACAAATCCAATAAAGTTTCAATTTTAAAACTCAAAACAAACATTGAAAGAACTTAAAACAGACATTAAAATACCTACGTTGGGGAGAATCTGTCTTAGAATAAGCCAATAAGGTCTTTGTTTGTAGTTCCTTAACGGGATATCCCAGTTTGTCCTGAAACTGCACAACCACATCTTTGATGTTCCCTTGAAAAACATCACAACACAAATTGTTGTTATGCGGATTTCCAAAACTCATAACCTGTGCACACATATATCCCTTGTCATGATACCATTTCTCAATTTCATCTGCAACTTGCTTGAGCATTCTAACAGTTAACCTTCGACCACTAACATACTGGCTTTCAATTTTAGAAAGCTCTGTGAGTGGCAACAAGCAGCGTGCTTTATTCTCCTCCTCAGACTTATCAGGGGTCATGTCCTGTTGTGAGGTTTGTTCATTCAACAACCCAATATTGACGCAGGAAATCTTATTCTTATTTGCAAAGTGATTAGAGTCTCACTGATACTCCTTGAAAAGAAATTTGATTTTGATGGTTCCATCACGCAGTGCAACTGCAGCCATATCTAATCTTTCAAAAGCCCATGAAACTATGACAGTCTGCAACTTCTCCTCCAATTCTTCTTTCCTGTACACTTTCCCTGATTTCAAAGAGAAATAATCAGCCAAAGGATCATCTTGTTCCAATTTTTTGTTAGGCCCCAAATCAATTACCTCCACATCTGAAACTTTGTATCTTTTCAAGGACTTGAGCTTGGAAACAGGAACTTCAATGCCAGGTTTCATACCATGATCATCATACTCTTCTTCCTTGTTACTGACTGCAAATGCTGCACCGATTCCAGACCAAAAATTGCCTCCAACTCCATTTCCACCCATGCCCCAACCCCAACCTCCTCCTCCTCCTGAGCAACCTGAACCACTGCCAAGCACAGGACCTGCCAAAATTGCTGCAGAAACAATGCAGCTGGTACCTCTTGACCTACCAATTTCCCATTTTTTTCTAATTCTTGTGCGTAGGCCTTCCTTCTTCACCGTGCTTATGCAATGACTAGTTGAGAAATGCAACGAACTCCGCATGCCTGTTCTGCTGGGACCCTTGTTAAACCGGTTCTGCTCCAGTGACCCAGAAGGCATCCATTTACCGTGCTCCACTTTGTAAACTTAAAGGAGACATCCTGAAATTATATAAATAAATTGATACATAAGCTTCGAATATTAATTAAATAGTGCTAATAGTTTTCTCATCTCAAAAGGAAAGAAGATAATATGAAAGCCTATACTGTGAACTCGTTAGGAGAAACAGTAAATTGGATAGAGTTCATTTAAATTCTGCCAAAGCTTTTATATAAACATATATATCCCAGCGATGAAGACCATCCATTTTTACGGGCTACCTTGCCTAGCTGAAAGTTTTTGGCTTTCCATGTAAAAAGAATAACCATGAAAAAGTATTCAGAGACCATTCCAAAAAAAAAGATGCAATCTCTAGGGAAACAGGGGAACACCCTGCAGCAATATGTACGGTGCGTGCAGAAAAACGAATTTACTAACGTTATGATAATGATTTGTTATTCGTTTTGTGCTGCTGCTATTTTTGAATGCTTGATGGTTTGCTTTCCCGGAATGGAAATTTGCAGCTCAGCAAAAATCCATATATGCACCATGCATTGAGGAGAACAGCCGGCCTCACGGAAATTGGATTATGAGTACCAAAAACAACTCTGTAAAATCGCTGAGATTTACAACCAGCTTTCTCCTTGTACGTCCAATATAACTGGTATTTATTGCCAACTGCAATGATTTTAATGTATTTCAGAGCGGTCTTATTGTCAGCTACTGTTTTCAGCGGGACAAATGAAAATTGCTGAGCATAGTAGCAGATCTCTTTTCTGTTCTTTGTTAATCCACCATTTACCTCATTTACCTAATTTATCTCACTGCACTGATGTAACTCTCTGATTTCTCTCTTCACACAAAAACTAAAGGCTGAAGAAAAAGGGAAACTTATGTTAACCCATGACTGTTTACGTGTTTGTTAAATTAGCCTTGTTTCCCAGACTCCAAGCACTCGCTGGGCTATCCGTGGGTGCTATGATATTAAAAAAGTTATTAAACTTGAATATCGGATCGTAAGGAGACTTTTTAGAAAATTTTTAACAACAAAAATTAGAATTAAAAAGAATGCATAATGCAGGTTCACAAGGACGGTTAAGCTGGTCTCTTTGTATATAATTATCAAAAGGCTCTATATAGACAATGAAGGGTTAGCATAAACAATAAAGTGTTAGCTTAATAGTAAGACTCAAATTTTATAAGAACAAATATACTCACAAGTTCATGGTCCTTATTCCATGGTCCTTATTCCTTATAAGCCAAGGATCAAGCATTGCACAAGTATAACAAATTTACTTGGAAAACAAATGGATTACTAATGGTTCTAGTACTAAGACTATTTATTTGGAAGCTCCAAGTTATGAGTTGAATTCTAATAGGAAACACTAAGTTATAAAGTTATAATTTGATTATATATCTTGAACTTAAATATTGTTAAAAAAAAAGTTTACCAATTAGACTTAGCCATAACAAATAGTAGTTCAAGAGAAGTATTACAAAACTATCCATTTATGCAAAAGATCTCACATTGTGAACATATAAATATCAAATGTCACTAAGCCATCAACAAATAAGAGGTTGGGACATTAAACCTCACCAAAGCATGATTTATAAAAAAGGCTATATCAAAAATCATCCATAAGTTGTACAAGCTATGAAATCGGAAAAGAACTAAACAAGTTCAAAAACTAGTGCATATGACCATCACTTATAAGAAATTAACCATGGTAAGCATGTATATCTAAAAAATAATAAATAATAATACAAGAAATAAATTCTTGCAACCTATTTGAATTGGGTAGAAGCTAATTTGAAGTGGAGAAGGAGAAACTAAAGGACAAATCTAAATGCATTCGCATGGACATATGAATTTACCAAGTAGAGCTAAATTACTACCAAGACTTCCCTACTTCTTACATGTTTAGCAAAGTCTCCCTCTCTAATTCCTCTTCTAAATATTAGATGAATAGTACAGGTATAAATAAAGGCAAAACTGCTAAGGTTTACTCTCATGCTAATTTCTAATAGGTGACTGAACCCCAAAACTTTTCTAAAAGATAAAACCACTTCTTTAATGTTGGATGAGAGGTCAACTACCAATCATAAATTGGTAATGCTAAATAATATTTTGTCCATAACACTATAAGGGAGCCTATCAATAACGGTAAATAATTCTCCATCCATAATGCTCTAGGAGAGTCCACTAGTAATGCTAAAACATTTTTTCACCCATAACCCCAATGTATTTGTTCCAAGTGAATTCGCACCTTCTATGTTTATGTCTTCATATTGCAATGCACAAGGAATGAAATTTAGAAGGGGAAGGGTAAGGAGAGCATGCATGGAAAACAATAACCCATGGGAATTAAGAAATATTTTGCAGCACACAGTTTATTAACAAACTTAGAATTAATTATTCTTCTTATTATGCAGTCACAACAGTATGATCAAAATTATTGTGGAATACATCAAATCTAGTAAAATGGTTACCTAAATAATTTTCAATACAATACATGAACTAAAACTCAACTCAATTTTTACAAGAGTCTCTTAGCTAAATTATAGATATATATTATAAATATATAACTAAGCTAGTATAAAAAACATAATATTTCACTTTAAAAAAGATACACAACTCATAGTAGCTAAACTTAATGGAGATAACTAAGGGTCCCAAATCCATAAGGTTAAAGGTTCAAATCCTCTTAACATCTTTAACTACAAACTATAACTTCCAACACAATGCTATCCAATTATACTTTGAAAGTTATAGTTTCAAGCCTTTCTAGACCTGAAAGTTAAAGCATTATGCTAGAAGTTACAATGTGTTTTCTTGGGATGGGGAAGCAAAAGTCAAAGTAATACCCAAAAATAGTAAGTTGCTAGCCTAGAAGCAAGACTCTTAATTTGGAATCTCTAAATTATGGTTTTGATTCTCATGGGCAAAACTAAGTTATAAAATTCTAATTTGACTATATGTCTTAAAGTGTACCTATGTTTCAATTACTTTGGATCTTAGTCTCAAAATTTTGAATTAAATTTTTATACACTAAAGTTATAGTCTCAAACCTATCTAGACATTGAAGTTAACTCTATCATGTTATTGGTGTATTATCTACAAATTTGTGCTTTCACCACTATATCATATAGTGCTTATAATTATAAACATAAGTGTCCTATGTTACGAATTACCATTCTATATGATGGTTACACTATTTGTGTACTTCTTTTAACTCACAATGTGTTGCTATATCTTTATTTGTACTTTGTGCAACATAACCAATTTGTATTATCTCAACATTACTATAACTGTGACTTATGAAGTCATTCTAGGTTGGCAGTTTGGCTTGTCTTAATAGTCTTATTTAAAACTTTTCATTGATGAAGTTTGCCACCTTATGTGGACCTTAATTTTCAACATTTGCAATGTCCAGCCTTGGATGTCAATTATCAAGTTAACAGAGCTTCATCATCTTGGTACCTTTATCTCATCTATGATAGGATAACCATTAATGTAGGTAAAAGATTTGACAATGACTTAGTATGACCAATTGTCTACTTAATACTATAGTTCTTGAACATCTATTTTACTATAGCCCTAAATGATATATCTCAACATATCCCTTACACCACACCTTCTTTGCCAAATGGTGTCATTTCGTAATCAAGAGTTGTAATTATTATTATAAGAACTACGCTAAACAGACACATTGTAATTACAAGCATGTCTCTTCAGGAAACCTCAAAGCATGACCCAAATACAATTATTCAATTCTAATTTTCTTATTAGTAAATTTATTTTCCTTTCTATCTATATTTTCCATTATTGATAAATAGGATTTAATTTGTTGCTAATAATGTTTAAATTTCAACTTTTTATTTTGAAAAAAATATAATTTTTAAGATACCATGAGTTGACCACGAGTCGTGGTAAATGTTTCTAAGAGTACCACGAGTTGTAATATTATAGCACCAGTCATGGTGATGGTACCATGATATAACCACAAGTCATGGTATTCAAATATGAAAAAAATGATTACTAATGATTCCATGAGTGTGCCACAAGGGCACCATGAATCTTGGTGAATTTGCTCTATTTTGAACATTTACTATGAGGCAACCACAAGTCATGGTAGAATAGTTTTAACAACCATGACTTGATCATGGGTCATGGTTGATACCATAAGCTAGCCATGAGTCCTAGTCAATTAAAAAATAATTTATGTAGTATCATGAATCATGGTGGACTTGTGATTTGTTTCCTACAATACCATGAGTGGACCATGAGTTGTGGTCAAACAATTTTTGATAAAAATATTCAAATTTATATCCCAAAATTTGGTGACTCTATATTCTCAAGTTTGCCTTGATGAGGACTTTCATATAAAACTTTAATGTCTACAACAAGTATTTATGATTGGTTGCAGAATTCATTTGATTTATTAATATCTTATCATCTTCTGTAGACAACTTTGACTTGTGTAAATTTGTGTTTGATGATGAATAATTAATATGAATGATGATGATCTTTGTAAACTTCTACTGAATGTGTGATAGGCGATAAAGTAATGGAAAATTTTGATGGCATAATTTAAAATTGAATATGGAGAAGATGAAAAATTAGATTTGGAGAACAAATTCATAACAAATATTTATTGTTGCATAACAAGCCACTAGCAACATGAATGGCTGTCAAATTTATAAGAAAAGGACAGGGCCATACTTGGGGTTAATAAAAAGACATTTTCCAATTATGAAAACTAGAAAATAAATGAAAAAAATGATGATGAATTGGGATAGAGAAAGATAGACATAGATAGATTTCAAGCTTTGTTAGTTTCTAGTGCATGCCTGCAGTGTGATGTTAAGTGATTTTCCGACATCCTTATTCGAGTGTGACGTACTTCGACATGTTACATGTTTGGAAATAAAGATGGAGATTACTTCCATCATTATAGCATCCACTTAGCTGTATTATTGTTGTTAATTGCTTAAATGTTTACTATTTTCCTTAGTTAATGTTGTCATTCATTGTCCCTTTATTATTTTTGTGATTAAGTGGAATGAGTAAAACTAATCGTGAGCGCTTAAGTGTAACTACTTGGTAACCCAATAGTGTTATTGTTTAGTACGCCTAGTAATGATATACTTGGTAACCCCAACGGTAGTTGCATGAAGTCCAAGGCATGTACAGAAGGTTAGGAATGAATACTCATCACATGTAGGCTAGTTAGAATTTACTTTTCATTGTTAATTAGCTTAATTAATTGATTTATTTATCATCATTAGGAGTAGCTTAGGGTTGAACAACATTAATTATCATATGCCTCACTTTAAACTAAATCATATGTGACAAAACTACCACTAGGCCAAGTGGGAAGACAACGAATTGTGATCAAGGCATAAAGATTTAGATGCACAACTAGTCCCATCCATGGAATTTGATCGAATCATGGGTGAACGCTTGTGATTTGTATGGTTGTGCATAGGGGTACCTCATCGCTCATCATTAGCACCGTTGCTGGGGTTGATGCTAGCTATCTAGATTAGTTATATTATACATGATTGCTGTAAGTGCATTCACAAGTTATCCTTCAGAAAATATTAAATCACACACATCATTAACGAAAAACAATGTCTCTTTCACAAGGAAGCGATAATGCATTATATGGCGAGAACATTCATTGAAGAACTATCGAGATATATGTTGAAGAAAACTAGAGTGACCAACCTCATGCAAGGGTTTCATATGTTCATGACCACCCTGACTACACTTAGGGACACATTCACCTAAGGCATATAATCCTAGAGGAGATGAAGTAAGTACTAGACCAGGGAAGGCCTCACGGCTTAGGACCTCCTCAGAACCTAGAAAAGATACATCAAGGAACCTTGGGGAACACCATAAAAGTGATGACAATCCTCTTAGTTTCTCATCTTACTCTTCCTCTCCAACATCTAGTTCTGACGAAGATGAACATAGGTATAGAGAAAAAGCTCTACTATGGGGTCAAAATAAAAATAGAAATCAAAACCACAAGAAAAATCAGAGACATCAAAATGAACATAGATAAAATCATCACAATCAAACGAATAGAAATAGAAAGTTTCATCACAACATGTTTGATGAAGATGAACCCTTGTTGGCCACTAAGAGAATGCTACAAATCACAGAGGTTAAAATACCCCACAGGCATTACAAGGAAAGTCACATAAAAAGGCTTAATATGAATAATATCCCTCAATTTGTGGGAGGCTATGATTTTGATCAACAACATCATTTACAAGCCTTCCATGATGCCTGTGGCTTACACAACATTGAAGGTGCATGGAAAAAGTTTAAGCTCTTTCCTAGGACACTAATAGATAAAGCCAAAGTGTGGTATAAATCATTGAAACCAAATTCAATCCATTGGTGGTCCACAATGCTAGAACTCTTCAATGAGAAATACCAAACCTATGCAAGGGTGTCCAACATAAGGAAATGGATCTAAGGATGGAGACAAGAACAACGTGAACCCTTGGACATGACCCTAGATAGATATTATTCTCTACTGAATAGATGCCCAAGCCATGATTTCTCTAAGGAAGAGCAACTTTTCCACATCATAGATGGGCTTCATAATGAAATGAGGGAGACTCTTAGGATGTATGCTCAAGGTCAATTATATGGGCTATGAACCCATTAGATCTAAGAGCTAATCAAGCATGTGGAAAAACAAGAAGACGAGCTATGTAAATGGGAGAATGTTGAGAAATATCATTGGGATCCAACTCTTCAAAAGAAGAAGGTCCACATCAATGATAAGGAGAAAGAGGTAACTCTCAATAAGGTGATTTTGTAACAAACCTTATCGATACATAAGTCTATCAATGAACTTGAAGCAAGGTTTCATAGGATGTCAAAGTGGATAAATGAGAAAGTTACAACTTTCATAGAAATCCTAAAGGAGAAGGTAACACAAAACAAATCAAGTGATCACAATAAATAAAGGAAGAAGAACCAAGAAATAGTTAGGAACACTTATCGACAAATAGGGAAAGTGACTGAAGAAAAGGAGGCTATAGACTCAACCATAGAAGAAGATGAAAGATGTGACATCTATATATATGATCATCTAAAGGGCTATTGTCCAATCATGTTGCATCTACATGAGTATTGGTCTTTTGCATTAAATCCCAAGTTCATACAGAAGCACATGCTTAGGAAATTACCTTTCTCACAAGGTAATTATAAATAGCCCTACAACCAACCATACTATCCTAGGGGGACGTCTTACCATTCTTAACACTATCATCAACCGTAGTGGAAAAATCCACAATCATGGGGAAGGCCATCATCAAACTAGCCCTACCCTTACTACTAGCTGAACCCATACAGATATTATGTTCAACAACCTGTTTTCCCAACTAGTTCTACATCCTCTACTTCAAATCGCTACTATCACTCTCCCAACTATCATCCACCATAACATCTCCTGAAGGATCACCACTTCACACCTCTTACCCTCCATCATATCCTCAATATTCTCATACTCCAGCACATGTCACAACTAGCAACATAGGAAGGTTCAATACCACAACATCAACGAAAGGATGCCACTTGTGCTGCAAACATACATAGACATGATAATGCCAGTAGGTCCCCACCATAATCTTGGAAATGTCCTTTCTTTAGGATAGCTCCCATGTGTAAGCATAACACTCATGGACCTACTACATCATCTGAACCAACACAATACCAATCAAGTGCAATGTCTTCTCTTTCACCACCAATGTCCTCCAATCCTATGCAAAGGCTAACATCCATTGTTACTCCAACACCTAACAAAATCAATGAATCTAGCACTATAGAGAGACAAACAAATCCATGCATAACTAATCATGATCAAGGGTGCAGTTGTGGGCTAAACATCTACAAAGTTAACACAACTCATACTCTGGCCCATTGTACATTTAACAACCAAGTGTGTAAACAAAAACTTGTCTACGTAGTTGCCACTAAACCAAGAGACACCCAGTGGCTTGAAAATGAAAGGTTAGCACTATTCCACAAATGCATGAAGCCTGCCTACTCACTTATTAATTCTTGTCATAGTCAAATGCTTAGTCATGGGGGAGATGCCCCATCTTAATATTTAGACTTAATAGGTGTTTTTCATCTTTTTTTTTATTATTTTTTATCATTTTCTCATTTCTTGATACAAATTTTTCCAATCCTTTTCAACTTTTTCCACATTTTTGTTTTCATTCCCTTTGTCAGTAATCTCACTTGTGAATAAAACAATCTCATGTAGTCCATTGAGGTGTAGTTTTCTCTATGTTGTCAAGTCATGAGAGACTGATTATTTAGATAGTGAGGCCACATCATCCATCCATCCATTCCATTAATAAGAGTTTCTTACCATGGTCATAATGATGTTCCTTCTCATCATCAAACTAACAAATAATAAATTCATAATCATTGTGCCTAAACAGAAAAGTGAAGAACTAAGTGGGAATGTGAAGGATGCGACATTAAGGAAATTTGTGAAGTCTCTTTGACCACTTCTATATATTCTATCATGTTGCCAAGGGTGTAATTATATCCTTGTAGATCTAATGAAAACTAGAAGTAAGAATCTAATAAGTGATCCCTTACCATGTCACTCAAAAGACATATTACCCATTCCTGAAGGTAGTCCTCTAGTAAGGTTGACATAAATAAGAGTAAAATCAAAGGGCACTAATAAATGTTTTAGAGTTCCACTAGAAATACATGTTACCCATGCTTGATGGTTGGCAGCTTCTCAAACTTCCATAAAAAGAGAGATAGAGAGAAAAGTGCTATGAATAGACTCCTCCCTTGGACAAAAATGCCAAGTGATGCTACTCCTTGCAACTATGGTAGTCTTATGGTTGTCAAATGAAGAGATGAAATAATGTGATGTCACTGGAACATGGTTTAGACTTGGTTTGAATCTTGGAAAGAAGGGCTAATGGTTACTTTAACCATTAATAACACATAAGGATTCATTATGCCTATGGTAAGGCACATCACATCCCAATTTTTGCAATCCTTTCTAAAATCCATCTCATCTCATTGTCCGTGTGATCATAACTTGTGGTTTTGTGTAACATAGAGTTATTTTCTCAAATTGGTGGTTTTAACATGTGTGTTTGGTTCAACAGGTATGCGTTGCATTCAACCCCTTTGGTGCCTATGGACATTTTTGGGCATGGTTATACAAGGGCATTAAGGGCCAAAGCCTGCTTTGGGGAGGACCCACTTGTATAAATGTTGTAACTTGTACTTGTTTGGCACAACCACATCATCTTGAACCTTCCAAATGCATAAATGATGAACTCAAAACCTTCCCTTATCATAAAACTGATCCATTCTACACCATGAATCCAATACCCCTTTTCTTACACCTTCTAAAGTTGTGAATGTCTATCATTCCATCTTCTAACACTTTCGGTGCCTCAACATGAATTCTCACTTACCCCAAAATTATGGATTTTACATGAAACCTTCCAACTAGTCACAAAGCTTCATTTTTCATGTTGAATATCCTCATTAAATGCATTTCCAAGCACCCCAATATCAAGTGGGACTCAACGTCGAATACCCAATATCGGGTCCATAAAAAGCTATAAATAGGACTCCTGTGATGTTCAAAAAAATTCATTATCATCACTTGAAGCTAGGGGGTTTTTTACATTTTTCTCTCTCAACTTAAAGCTTTGCACAACCAGCTTCCACACACGATATCCTTCTTCATACCACTTTTATTTTCATGGTTTTTGAACTTCGTTAAACCTAGAGTATTCAATTTTGTTGGGGAAGGGTGCTTGCATTGAAAACTTACGTCGATTTTTCAAAACTTGCTATCACCTGGAAGGTATTATAAGGGTAAGCATGTTAAAAACCTTAAGTATTTTAATGAACAATCAATTATATGAATGCCAAAACCTTTAATTTTCTCACCCAAGGGATCATAACCATCATTATAAGCCATACATAAGGGAAAAGAAGCCTTGTGAAGGGTCATACAAGAAGTTAACACCTTTTGGACATTTTTCTTGAAATTCTTCTAACTCTGCAATTACATGAACTAAGAACTTAATGGAACTAAGGTCATGAGTAAGGTATAAACCTGTTGAAGATAAATAGAAAACACCTTAGTAACACTAAATCCTTGATTGATTGTACATGGCCCCAAAAAGAGGCAGATAATAAGGATCTTCACAAGGTGCAAGCAAACACTCGAGAGGTGGTAGAGGTTGATTAGGAGAACAAGATCCACTAGCCAAGCATGAAGAATTGGAGGCCCAATCATTTACCATTCATCAAGAGGCTCCTACTATAGGGCAATCGATCTAAGTGGAAGCCACAAAACCACAAGCTCCAGTGCAAGGACAACACTTCACGTTGTTCCAAGAATGCCTCGAAGCCATTCAGGAGAAATCCATGTTGACCATGGTCATCATGGAAATGAACTTCAGGCCATTCATGGAATTTTTCCCTAAGGCGATAAGAACTTAGCTTTAGGCATCGCCTTTATGGAACATCCTCTCTGAAAGTGGGGAATCGCACCTCAGTGAGACATATCAATTTTGGCATAATAAGGAAGAAGGCACCACAGTCAACATTGATGGAGTCTCTATCTCTTTTTCAATCAAGGCCATCATAGAGGCTCTGAACATACCTGATGTGGGGGCCAAGGTAATGCATCTGTCTACATGTCCGACGTAGAAACTAGGAAACTATGATTGAAGTGGGCATACAACAAAGAAAATAAGATATACAATGAGTTGACCTTGGAAGAGAGGATCTACTTCAAAATTGGCACATACCACCTTTTCCCAAATAAAGGGCTTAATAGAATATCGACTTATGCGGCTAGGGGAAGTATAATTTTGATGGGCAAATACAATGCCAATCTTGCCTAGTTTTTTATGGAAATTCAAAGGTGATTCAAGGAAAGAAAGGTAGGGAAGCTAACACTTTCATTCCCTTGCCTAATTAGAAAGCTATGCAAGTGTGCTAGAATCTTAGGTTACACCAATGATGTTCCCAGAAGGGCTTAAAATGCTTCCTTCACTGAATTACTCAAACCCGCAGCACTAAGGAAAGACCTTGATAATGATCAAGAACTAGAGAAGGAGCAGAAACAAGAACCAGACAAAGAGTCCAATCAAGAACTAGTGCAACTGCAAGAGCTGCAAAATCCATCACCACCGCTGTAAGACTTTAGGCCTGTACTGAGCCATCTGCAAAGGATAGTTAAAACTCTCAATTGGGGAAGTAGAAATGAATCAAACCTCTTCTAGGTCATCAATGATGCTGTGTAGCGTACAATTTCTCTAGAAGTCCAATGGTCACAACAAATCTGTAGAAACGATGCATCTTTTCAAGTAATGCTTAAAATGGGAGAAGGTGCCATCGTCATGGTCATATAGCACCAAGACACAGTAGGTGTAGCAGAAGTTATTACAGATCATACTAAATAATCTTTTAATGTGTCCATTGTGCCTCTAATAGATTTGACTAGAACTAGAGATGCGTAAGTGTTAGCTGGGACTTCAATGACTCCTATGGCTCATGATAATGTGCTTGACAGATTGCTGTAAACTAGATAAGTAATGAAAACTCTATTTGGTAATCCTAATGATGTCACTACAATACAATCTGAACTCATCGCCATAAAAGAAAAACTAGTCATGGAAAAGACCAGGGTGGAGCATGCAAAAGTAGAAGTGCATAGGTTACAATAAGAGCTTGTTGCCTTGATAGCTAAAAGGAGGGATCCTTCCCAATTTGTTACACTTGTCTAGTTAGAATAATTCCAAATAGAGCAACTAGGTTAATTAATTGAGTAGCTAAAAGGATAAAGCAGTTTGAAATGCCTTAGCCACCAAAGCCTAAGCATATGCCCATAAGAAGGCATTGATTGCTACACAAGAGAAGAATAAACAACTTGTTGCTAATAATGTAAGGTTGATCACTGTAGAGAAACAAAAAAACATCATGGAAGAAAGTCTCCACCAATTGAGAAAACAACTAGTGAGGGTCAACCAAGACATAAGTAGATTGACCAAAGAATATTGAACCCTCTTAATGGAGGAGATCTGCACAATCGGCCAAAAGTCCACAATTGAGATAAGCGCATGGCAAAACGATGCCAAGAAACATGAAAAGCTTAAGGAGCACTTCTGGGACCAAATTGGCATGTACAAATAGATTAATGAAAAAGAAATTTAGATGGCAAAGGCCTTCATCAATTCCATGTCAGCGTAAAATCCTGATTGGACCCCAATCTTGGATAGTTATGCCTTGATCCACCAAGTGGAAGTGAAGAATAAGGACCTACAAATTAAAGATTTGAAAGAGTACATGGCATTGGCTAACCTTTGCTACACCAACCTTGCCATGTTAATAGCAAGTTGGCCAAGAAATGAGCTAGAACAACAAGTAGCAACCACTTACACCTTGTATTAAAAATAGTTTGCAAAGAAGAAAAGTGCTCTACAAAAACTTCATGTGGGAAACTCAGAATTGGAAGCAATTAAGGCTTGCTACCATGAGCAAAGATATGTAGCCTTGGACCTGGCTAAAACATTAACAAATCATCATGAACTAAAAGAAAAGGCTAGAGCTTTCGAGGAGGAACGACAGTAGTTCATAACATAGTACGTAAAAGTAAATAAGATGTTCTCACAGTTGTCATGTCCGTGGAATGTACCAACTCCAACACACATTGGCTCATCAGCCTAGATAGTACATGATCTAAGAATAAAAGAGGAGAAGTTGTAGGTGCTCCTAAATCACTATAAATTCTAGAAGCTTGATGACAAGGATAAGTGACCCATGGAAGAGCCACTGCCTCTAGGAACTACATGAGTGATGAATCAAGTTTGTGAACCTCAATGGGGTAAGTATGACCAGGTCCCAATATTTTCAACATGCAAGGATCCCAACCTTCTATTTATTAATTCTAGCTATGCTCAATCATTTAGTTATGGTGGGAATCCCCCATTCTAACAACAGCAGAATTAATAAATGTTTTCGTTTTCTTTAATTTTACAATTTTTTGTTTTCCAATTTTTCATCTTTCAATTTATTATTTTGTCTTTTTGTCTTTTTATAAGTAATCTCATCTATAAATAAAGCACTCATGTGACTCATTGGTTGAGGTGTTGTTTTATGCTATCAAGTCTCAGGTGACTAATTACTGGGATAGCGTACCCATCACATCCACCTACCCATTCCATTAATAAAAGGTTCTACCATGGGTACAATGATATTCCTAATCATTAAAACTTAAAGTAACCTTGTGTTATTATACCTAGAGTGAAGAAGGATGGACTAAGTGGGAATGGCCAGGGTGTGACATCAAGGGGACTTGTGGATTCTCTTTAGTGACATCTATAGGAGTTATTATGTAGCTTAGTTGTACTAAGATCCTTGTAGATCTAATGAAAAATGGGAGTAAGAGTAATCAAAAGGCACTTAATTAAGGAAAGTCAATGCTATTCTAGGGGCTCCCACTGAAAAGACATGCACCCATGCTTGAAGGTAGGTGGCTTCTCTGGCTTAAGCATTCATTCAAAAAAAAAAAAAGAGAAGAAGAGTGCCACAAAGCAAAATCAGTCCTCCCTTGTACGAAACGCCAAGTGATCGTACGCCTTGCCATCATGATGCTCTCATTATTTTCTATCATTGATATGAAACAATGCGATGTCATTGATTAGAGGAATGGACTTGGTCCTGATTTTTGAGCAACAAGTTAATGACACATTAATCATGCCTTACACTGAGGATTCATTATGCCCTCGGTTAGTTACCTCATGTCCCAATATGTACAATTCATCCCATCTCGTTGTTCAAGAATTTTTGACTTGTATCTTATGTAGCATTGAATTCATACGTTAGCATAGTGGTATCTACATGTGTCTATTCTGTGGAACTGGTACAGATTACATTTAACCCTTCTAGTGCCTACGGACATTTTAAGGTGTGGTTACACAAGGGCATTATAGGTTGGAACCTGCTTTGGGGAGGACCCACTTGCATGACTTTTGTAATTTGTACCTGTTGCACACCACCACATCATTTTATATCCTTCGAGCACTTCATTGCCAAATCTATTCTTTCCCTTATCATCCTTTTGGTTCAAACGTTCCTATGTACCAACACATGTCCTTTTTCCTCATACTCTTCATGACTTCCATCACCAGATTTTACACCATTATCCTTTCTATGCCTTCAGGCCTGATCAATATTACCTTGGATCCTTTACATCGACTTGAAGTCCTTCATTTTTGAGTTAGGAATTTCAAAAAAAAATTCATTTTTTTCTAAGCACCCTACTTCAAATAGGTCGCGATATCACGGACGCGTTATCGCGTCCCACAAAAACTATAAATATGGGCCCCCCTAGCCCCCCCTGCGAATGTCAACATCATTTGCAACTGTTCATGTAGGGGAGTTTTTCAAATTTTCTTCTACGACTTCTGATTGCTTATCTCTTGTTCCAACAGCCATAACTTGCTTACTAGCACTCGGATTTTCATTTCACTCGAACCTATCTGAACCCAAAGTGTTTAACTTAGTCGTGGCAGAGAGGTACTCTCTGAATTGTGCACAAATTTTTTGAAATTCATCATCATCCAAAGGACACTATCAAGGGTAATTAATTATACAAAAATGATAAACATGTACCAAAAACAACTTCATCTCCTCACTTATACTAGGAAGTTAAAATTGTAAAGCCACCTAATCAAAGTGGGTTAAATATTAAAACTTTTTGGGAACATTTTCACAAAAATTCCTAACTTTAAATCACATGGAATAAGAGAAGAATCCATTAAGGCAAGAAGTAAGGTATAACTTAACTTTGGTAAGCAACCTTACTAATGACTAACCCCGTGTGATTGCAGATGGCCCCAAAGTGTGGAAAAACCCTCTCAAGGTGTGTCCAAGCGACCCAGAAGAGGCAGAAGACAAGTGTCTCCCGAAAAACGTGTAGAGCAGGAGGCACAATCATTTAGCATCTATCAAGAGACTCTTGCTACTGTACAATTGGAACAAGTAGAAGGAGGAGCTACAGCAACACCTGAACAAGGACAATAACTCACGTTGCCCCCAGAGTGTGTTTAGGCCATCCGTGAAAAGTCCACATTGGGTGTAATGATTGTGGAATTAAACTTTGAACCTTTCACAGAATTCGCTCCTGAGGCTATTAGGGACCAAATCAAAGGGTCTCCATTATGGCCTATCCTCTTTCAAAGTGGTGCTTGGTACTTAGGAGAAACGTACCAATTTTGGCACAATAAGGAAGAAGGCATCATAGTCAACATTTGTGATGTGTCTATAGATTTTTTTGCCAAGGCCGTCTTGGAAGTGTTGAACCTTTCAAATGTAGGGCCAAAAATTGCTCACCTGTCCACTCACTTTGATGTTGATGCACAAAGAGTTTGGTTGGATAGGGTGTACGACAAAGAAGACAAGACATATGGAGAGCTGACGCTAGAAGAAAGGATATACTTTAAGATTGGTGCTTCTCACATCTTTCCCACAAGACGATTAAAAAGAATCTCAACATATGCAGCAAGAGGAAGTGCAATACTATTGGGAAATGCCAATGCTAACCTTCCTCATCTATATCTCATGGAGATCTTGAGGTAGTTTAAAGAATGCAAGATAGGGAATTTTGTGTTGCCCTTCCCTTTTATCATCAGGAAGCTATGCAAATGTGCTAGTATTCTAGGGTACACCAATGACATCCTTAGAAGAGCCTAGAATGCTTCGTTCGCTAAACTGCTAAAGCCACTAGCTTCGAGGAAAAGTGTTGGTAAGACACTAGAGCTAGAGTAAGAGCAAGAACAGACGGTAGGGCTCACTGCAACTCAAACTGTAGGGCCTAGCCAAATTACAAGCATAAGGCCCAGTCAACAACTAGAAGTAAGGCCCAGCACGAGCTAGTGAGATCAACCGTCACCACCGCCATAGGATTACCGACCGTCGATGAGCCATCTCAAGGCCATCACTGAGATGGTCAGTTGGGGAAGTTGTGATGATGCTAATCTCTTCCATGTCATTGATGATACCATACAATCCACAATTTCTATTAATCGCGCATGAGGTGAGGTGTACATCCAAACAAAAGGAGGGAAGACTCATTAGTCACAACATATTTCAAGGAATGTTGCGTCTTTCTAGGTGCAATTGGAAACAGGTGAAGGGGCCACAGTGGTGGTCATGCAGCACTAGGATGTAGCAGGAACTGTAGAAGTGGTTACAGACCACATCAAAGAATCTTTCAACGTCCCTATTGTGCCACTGATAGATTTCATAGAACCACGAGATGCTCAAACTATGGCTGGTCCCTCAATGACTCCTGCGGAGCATGAGGATGTCCTTGATTGATTGCTACAAACAGGATAAGTAATGACATCCTTATTTGACATTCCATAAGATGTCAAAATGGCACAATTAGAGCTCATCTCCACCAAAGGAAAGCTGGTCATGATAGAGGTCAGGGCCGAGCACACAGAAGGGGAGTTAACAAGACTACAGGAGAGGCTCGTCACCCTACAAGCTACACAGTGGGACCCATCTCAGTTTGTTCCCGCAGACTAGCTGGACACTTTCAAGATAGAGCAGCTTAATAAACTATTGGTGGACAATAAAAGAGTGGTGGAGGAGAAAGAGAAGGCTAACTGGGATGCCTCCAAGGCACAAGCACAAACCTATGCGCATGCCAAGGCACTTAGAGCCTTACAGGAGGAGAATAAATAGCTTGCTGTTGACAACCTTTGGTTGACCACTGTGGAGAAACAGAAGAATGTTCTTGAGGAAAAATTTCAGCAATTACGAGAACAGTTGATCAGGGTCAACCAAGACATGAATTGTTTGGCCAGAGAGAATCGAACCCTATCAATGGAGGAGGTACGCACAATCCCTCAGAAGATGGCCATTGAGATAAGTGCATGGCAAAATGAAGCCAAGTGACATGAAAAGTTAATGGAGCACTTCAGAGACCAGGTGGGAATGTACAAGCAAGTCGTAGAAAAGGAGATCCATATGGGCAAGGCCCACATCAACACTTTCAGTGCCCAATAGACTGATTGGCAGGCCATATTGGACACGTATGCATTTTTCCACTAGGTAAAACTTAAAAGTCGGGGCCTACAGATTCAAGACCTCATAAAGTACATGGAATTGGGAAACTTGCGGTATGCCAATCTAGCCATGTTAATAGCAGGACACCCGAGAACAGAGCTCAAGAAGTAGGTAGCTGCCACCTACACCAAATATGAAGCAAAATTTGTGGAGCATAAGAAAACGTTGCAGAAGCTAGAAGTCACAAATTCTAAACTAAAGGTGGTTCAGGCCAGCTACCAAAGCCAAAGAGATGTTGCAACAGACTTGGCTCGACAGCTTACGAATTTTCAAGAGTAGTAGGGATAAAGGCAAAGCCTACGAGGAGGAATGACGGTTGTTTGCAGCCTGGTACGTTAAAGCAAATAAGATGTTCTCGCAACTACCATGCCCATGGGAGGTGCCGACTCTGTCAAACATTGGAGCATCAGCATGGATGGCACAAGATCCCCGAATGGAAGAGGAAAAGCTCCAACCACTACTTCAGAGTCATCAAATTTCAAAACCTAGAGCATTGGATGAGGGCAAGCAACCCATGGAGAAGCCATCGCCACCTAGAACCACATGAACCAAATAAAGTTTACAATTTTGCAATGTTGCAACTTTGTAGTTTTGTGTTATGTCCCAATTTTGTTCTATTGAGTTCTCCACTGCGGCATGAATAAATCCCTAGTCAGCTAATAATCCCATACCTATCCACTGTGTAATCAACGGGGCTTGTTCTCATTTTGTTTAACTCGAGGACAAGTTTTCATTCAGTCGTGGGGGTATGATGAATCGTGATTCATTAGGTCGTGATATCACAACCTGGCTTGCGATATCGTATATGTAATATCGTGGCTCCTATGCAGGCCTATAAATACACCTTAGGCGCACGATGGAAAGAGGAGGTTTTTAGTTAGAAATTAGTTTTCATTTTTAGTCTTTCTCCATCCTTTCTCCCAGTGCATGCCCACAATGTGATGATTGTAATTCTACGACATCCTTTATTCGACTGTGACATACTTGGACACGCACATGACCAGAAATACAGATCGAGATTACTTCATCATTGCAACATTCACTTAGTTTAATCATTTAATTGTTATTGTTATTTATTGCTTTCGTAGTTAATATCTCTTCACCCTAAATTCCTTAAATGCGGAATGAGTACGACTTAATCACAAGCATTCAAGTGTAACTACTTGGTATCCCAGTAGTGTACCTAGGCCATGCGCTTGGTAATCCCAGTAGTAGTCATGCACGAGGTCCAAGATGTGTACGAATGATTAAGGAACAGATGTTCATTGCACTTAGGCTAGCTTAGATTCTCTCTTCCTTTTCCTCCTAGCTTAATTCAAGTTATTTTCCATTGCCTCCAGGAGTAACACTAGGTTAGAAACTACATCATACACCTCACTTTGGACTAAACCATATGTGACAAAGCAAATACTAGTCCAGGTGGGAAGACAACGAACTGCGATCAGCGAGTAACTATCTAGATAGAACAACTAGCCCGTCTGTAGAGTTCGACTAGATCATGTGTGAAATGCTCGTATTCGTATGGTTGAGTGTAGGGGTACCTCACCACTCATCAATGAGTATCCCCAGTTTTGTTGTTTTATTATTTTGTCCTAATGTGTCCATTTTGTGTAAAACACCACTGCAGCATGAAAGAGGCAATTTGTATGCTTTTAAGTTAGTTAATAATTCTATGCCTTTCTAATATTTTGTAATGTAATAAACTTGTTCCTCATTTTTGTTTAACTCGAGGATGAGTTTTTATTTAGTCATGGGGCTATGATGAGTCATGTTTTGCAGGGCTACAATATTGAGCATTCGATATCGAGGTCGTAATGTCGAAGATCCGATATCGAGGCATAACCTCTAATGTTAAGGATTTGATATCGCCCCTTCCGTGCTAGCCCATAAATATGACACTTGGCTGCACAATTGGGATAGAGAAAGATAGACATAAATAGATAGATTTTGATAGATTTCAAGCTTTTTCAATTTCTAGTGCATGCCTGCAATGTGATATTAAGTGATTGTATGACATCCTTATTTGAGTGTGGTGTATTTGGACATGTTACATGTTCAGCAATACGGATCAAGATTATTTCCATCATTGTAGCATCCACTTAGCTTTGTTATTGCTATTAATTACTTAAATGTTTACTATTTTCCTTAGTTAATGTTGTCATTCATTACCCCTTTATCCTTGCTATCATTAAGTAGAATGAGTACAACTAATCATGAGCACTTAAGTGTAACTACTTGGTAACCTAGTTGTATTATAGTTTGGTATGCCCAATAATGGTCACTTGGTAATCCCAGCGCTAGTTACACAAAGTCCAAGGCGTGTACCAAAGGTTAGGAATGGATACTCATCACACATAGGCTAGTTAGACTTTACTTTCCATTGCTAATTAGGTTAATTAATTGACTTCTGTATCATCATTAGGAGTAACTTAGGATTGACTTCTGTATCACTTTGGACTAAACCATACATGACAAAGCTACCACTAGTTCAAGTGGGAGGATAATGAATTGCAATCAAGGCATAACGATTTAGATGCACAACTAGTCCCATCCATGGAACTCGATTGGATCATGCGTGAATGCCTATGATTCATATGGTTGGACGTAGGGGTACCTCGCCACTCATCAACTATATACCTACACAAATCTAGAGAAGAAAGAAGCTTCTGTGTATATTTTTATTGGTACTAGAGAAAGTATTAATAAACTTGGATAGATAGCTCATAAGTTAAATTTTTCATTATCTAACACTATTACCTCAAAGATTAGAACTAGTATCAACAAGAAGGTTATAAATAATGCTAAAGACTCTTAATATAAGATTAATAATAAGTAATAAGAAAAATATTTTTTTGCCATAAAACAGAGCTAGTCATAAGTAATTCTTGCCTCATTGTTGGTTGTTTTCTACGTCATGTATGTGAGTGATAGTATGTAATTGACAATAACCTCATTCAAATATTGGTAAATTGAAATAGAGGACCTAAGTAAGTATATAGTGTATATAGTATGTATAGTATAGTATAGAGAGGTCTCATATAGTAAGCACTTGGAACAACAAGCTTACATTACATAAGGTTGATCAATAAGCTCATTTGATAACCACACTTAGTTACATAATGACTAAATTTGAAGAATGAGCATACACGAATATTATGTTACATAAGGTGAATTTGAAGAATGAGCATACACAAACATTATGTTACATAAGGTGAATTTGAAGAATGAGTGCAGTATCGCAATCTAACCAAACTAAGTAATGTCTTTAAACTTATATTAACACATTATGTTTGAGATTAACTAATCATGACTAATAAAATGAGCATCCTAGTAGGTAGATAACTACCTCGACATATGTAATGTGTAAAACTAATTTGAAAACATACCCAAGGGCTCCCTACCCATGTGACTCATGTTACTTAATTAATTATTTGGTTTGTCTACTTCTTCATGATTTAATCATGGGCTACTGATCCGTTATTCTACTAAGTCACATATATGAGTGATAGTATGTGATTGAAAAAATAATCGAAGATGATTTCAAGAAATTGCAAATCAACAAAGATCTAGCTCTCCATAGAGGTGAATGGTAAAAAAGAACTCATGTAGCTAATCCCATTTTGTTAGGATAAGGCTAAGATGATGATGATGATGATGATGTGAAGTTTTTCTAGAAGATGTGCTATCATTTTCTAGTGAACGTTCCTTTAATACAACTATTAGTATTAAGCCACAACTATTTATCTTGAATCCTTCTACTATTTTAAGTTCAAGCATGAATATTTAAAAGTAATGTCAATGTTTTTAGGACTAGGATCTTCCTCCTTACCAATAATTAATTTTCTTCACCTATTTTTTCAAAGTATTAATTATAAAGTTTTATACCTTAGTAGACAGTCCTAAAATAAAAAAAATCATATTTTTTTATGTTGTCTACTCAATTTCAAGCATGTGATATACTCTTTTTTTAACTCATTATTAATATTTTTTATGGTCTCACACATCCAATAATAATAATAATAAATATAAAAAAAGTGATAAGCACAAGGATCATGTTGCCCCTTGATTTCAAGGTTGGTGAAAAGTAAAAAGCACAAGGACCATGTTTAACCTTGTTATCAAGGTTGATGATGGCCTTGCTGGAAGGGTTATGATACTCTTGTGTTCAAAAAATTAGTTAAAAAATTGAAACCCCCAGGGTTTCTTATGCAAGCACACTTAGTTATGCAAAAGCGCAGTGAGACTACATTGTTATTGATAAGCAATGAAAGTTCCCTATATCTAATCATTCATATCACAAGGGTTCACTTGCAATCTGATCAAATTTTGTGGATAGGACTAGTGTGGTATCTAGATCATTAAGTGTTGATCATAGGTCCTACCTTTCCACATAGACTAATGGTAGCTTTATCACATATGGTTTAGTCCAAAGTGAGGAATATGATTATTATTGTTTTGTGATTGTGGCTAAGCTAGATGAAAACATGGTAATTAATTATTTAATTAATCTAATTAATAACAAGAGGATAAATCCTAAGCTAGCCTGAGGGTGATGGATGTCTATTTCTAGCTTTTTGTACATGTCTTGAACTTATTGTCCACTACTATGATTACCAAGTGTTGTGCTATTAGAGAAACCAAGTAATAGCACTACTAGGAGTACCAAATGAATATGTGTTTATACTCAAAACTAGTTGCATTTATTCTACCAATGGTTAATGTGCATAAGAATGTAAATATTAACTAAGGATATAGAAAGTAAATTGTAATGAAAGTAAATCTATTCTAAGTCACAGTATTACAATGAATATGAATCAATCTTGATCTTATTATCATTCATGAAATGTATCCAGGTACAATACCACTCAAATAAGATATCATACAATTGACTTAAATCCATGTTATGGGCACTCATTGACTGTTTGCTAAATTATGGAAGAAAACTACAAGAGTTTGGCTACAATAGTGACCAAAATGGTATCTAATACACAACAAATGCTTGCATATTTATAGGTAGTTATGAAGGCAACATCATCTCAAGCTTCATCAATGCATATGAGTTGATGTAGATGCAATGTAGCAGATATAATGTAGCAACTAACCAAGATGCCTAGATGAGGATGTGTTAACACATATATGACATATCATCTATGACATCACAACAGAGTGATACATTTAACAAATGATGCTCATCATACCTTCATGACTCATTAAAAACTTGTTCACAAGTTGTACAAAAGGAACGAAGTTCTATGACAAAAATTGTGGGATGACTAAGACTAGTTTAACTAACATTATAAAAATCAAGTGTTGCATTACCAAATTTTATTCAAGTAGATGTATTATAAGTTGACAAAAAGACTAGATAGACATTAAAGTCTACAAAGTTCTTTAAAAATCTATCGATGATGAATCTTCATGTTGTTACTAGATGTGGTAGTTTTTCCAACCTTGGTTGTTATATTATCACTTCTCTTTGTATTCAAAACTTTTGAAGAATGGACTAAAATTTGTCCTCATTGACCCATGGGCTTCTAAGTAGCAAACATGTGATGCTTGAGCTTTAATTCTTGTACTTGCTATTTTTCGATGAGCATGTCCTCCTGTTAGCCTCCTTTCCTTACCTTGGAAAAGACTTTCAACCTTAGGCATCATTCACAATCACCAAAGGATCAATGTTAGTTTTCGCAATTTTTTCTTAATGATTAAACCCTTTCTAAATCTTTGGTTAGCTTACAATTCAAAAAAATTTAGCATTTACACTTAAGGTGATTGCAAAATTAGATTCCCAAAGCTTTAGAGTAATTGAAATCATCTTGTTTAAGTCATTTTGAATATTTTTACTATTAGATACTGCAATGTTTGAAAATGGGATGTTATAAAATTTCTCAAAAACCACATCTTTGGCCCCCATAATAAATGAGCTTAACTCTAGAAACTCACAAATGTTTGAAAAATTGAAATTAATGGTGTGGTTCACAAGATATTGTAAAATAATTGGAATATTAAAAATCGTAAAATTTCAAAATGGTCAAAAATATTAAATTTAAGGGAAATTTCAATATAAAATCATTAAAAATTAAATAAAATTAATGAGAAATAGTACAAAAATCATGCATAAATTTAGATAAGTTATTCATGTTGTCCTTAAAGATGTGAGGTTTTGGTTTAGAGGCATGATCAACAAAAGTCATGTAAGTGGATCCTCCCCAAAGCAGGCTCCTACCATAATGCCCTTGCATAACCGCTTTTAGATATGTCTATGGGCATCTTAGTAGTTAAATGTGGATCATGCCTTTATTCCAAACAACACACAACCACTTTGGACTAGATCCTGCACTATACTATACAAAACCATTAGGCATATAATCACATACAATAGTAAAGTGGATAATGGAATGAGAAGGAATTCTAGAGATTGGGAGATGAGGTACCTTACCATGTTCACAATAGGTTCTTATGTCAATTGTGGTTAAAATAACCATCATACCTATCTCTCTAGGCTTCAAACCAAGTCCATATCTTTTCCAATGATATTGCATTCCATCATCTCAAACTTATCACCATATGACCACCACAAACATATGAAAACATCACTACTTAACAATAGAAAATAAGAAAGCAATTTGATTAATTAATTACTTAAACATTGAATTTTAAGAAAAATTGACCATTAATTAGACAGGTGCCTTCAAGTATGGGTAAAATAGCTTTCTAGCACCATAGCTAATGCTAATCCCACCAAAGGAGTACCTTCAAGCATAGGTAACATGTCTTTCTAGTCACATAATGAGACTAATTTAAGAGACCTTTGGGGTTCTTAGAAGTAGCCTATCTTTCAGCATAGGTAATATGTCTTTCTAGTGACGTGGCAAGATAATACTTATTTAAAAACATGCTTCCATCAAAATTAAAACATGGGTAATGACATAAATACATGAAGTAGTAAAACCCATGGATGAAGTGTAAAGAATCAACAAGTCCCCTTAATGTCACTTGCTTTTTCATTCCCACTAGGTCCTTCCCCTTTTCTTCAAGACACAATGATCATGAGTTAATTTTAGTTTCATAAAAGAAAAACTATATTTATTTCATGATAAATACCTCTTAATTATAGAAACAGGAGGAATAGATGATGTGGTATCACTACTTTACACAATTATTTACCCATTCATCTTGATAACATAGGATAAAACCCCAACACATGATGTTGATTTTTACATCATGACTCACAATATCATTGACAAAAACATAGTAAATATCTACAAAAACATAAAATAAATGACTTTAGAGAATATAAAATTATAAAGAAAATAAAAACAATAAGAAATGAAAACCATATTAAGAATTGTAGGAAAATATCAAAAATAGAAAATTTATAAAATAAAAAGTAAAAATATACTTATCAGTTCTTGATTTAAGATGAAGCACATTCCCCATAACTAAACTCATGGGCAAGTACTTAGAAAATGGATTTCACATTCCTTGGATTATACATAATAAGTTTCTCATTTATCATCTTTAGTGATTTATGTTTTTTCTTATTAGCCAATTTAACATTGATGATAATCAAGTTTCAATCATTTAGAGACATATGTTTAGCTAGACTACAAGCTGTTTTCTTTTCAAAGAGTTTAGATATGTTTTCTTTTTGATTTTTTATTTTAGTTATTAGGTCTCCTTATTCAATAATTTCTTCTAGTGTATAGTCAAGGTGTGGAATTCCCTTTTCTAAGTTATCCATTTGGTTTATCTATTTAGGATAAGAGCTAATAAGTGGGTTGAATGTTTTTATGCATATTTTGGATAGTTTAGTATTCTTATTTTTTAGCCATTAGGTGTCATTTAGTTTAGTGGCTATTGTGTAGACATGATTTTTCATACACACTAGTTCCTTAAGTTTGTTGTTGATTGATATAGGGATTGTGTTAATGCTTTGAACTTTCAACCCACAATTGTACCCTTTATCATTATAAGCAATGCATAAAATTTTCTAGCTTTTCATGGTGCCATGTTTTGTTTTAATGTTTTGTTTTGGAGTGATAATGGTTGTTGGCTTTTGCATAGGATTAGGAGGCATTATTTTTGCAAGGAAGAATGTTACACTATATTTGCCTTGTATTGGTTTCGATAGGCTAGTAGGCCCACTAGTTTTATCCACATGTGTCGGAACCATCCTAAAAGAAAGGACATTTTCAAGACTTAAGCTTAGAGCTACTAATATTATCATTCACTTATTTGTTCACAATGCTAGTAGCATTCTTCTATTAAGGTTGTAATGTCATTTCTTCTTGCATTGTTGGTGGTGGCACATGTTGAAGAGAAGTATGAAAATACTAAGAATATAACAAATAGTGAGAGACATAAGATGGTGATTCCACGAGAGGTGTTGTGGATTGATGATCTTCAAGAGGGTAGTAGTAGTTGGTTGAGGCATGGGTGGAACCATTGGAAGAAATAGGTTGTTGAACATAGCATTCATAAGGACCCAATTGGCAATAGGGGTATTTCTGGTTTGTTGATGGTGTCATTCACAACCATGGGTTTTGCAACTATTGTTAATAGTAGTCTTAAGGTTGAGGAGGATTCCCACTTTGATAGTACTGTTGGTTGTAGGATTATCTATAATTTCTTTGTATATCAAACAATCTTTTGAACATTTATTGTTCCATGAACTTAGGATTCAAAGCAAAAGCCCTAGACTTTGTTAGATGTAATATAAATAGGAAACAATCCTTTGTATGTTCATATTAATAGATGTCACATTCATCATTCTCCTCTAAGTTGAGATTGGAACCTCTTTCATTGCCACATGTTGATCTTTTTATCCATAATTATCTTTGCCTATTTTATCATTCTTTTTCCTCATGTTATCTTGGTCTATTGATCCTACCTACTTTGTCCTTTCTTTCGTGATTTTCAAACTACTTAAAAATGTTTCATTCATCAATTCCCACCTCTGATCAATACTTACTTTAATCTCTAGTGTAGAGATACCTATTCCAAACTTCTTTTTATCCCTACAAGCAAATGATTGAAGGTTTCAAGCAATTGAAAAGATGTCTTGGTCATCAAAGAGATGTCTTGCCTAAGGGCGAAGATGACAAGAGAGCCATTCCAAATGCCTATGAGACATCTTGGCTAGGAGAGGAGACATCTTGGCCTAAGAAGGAACATCTCTAAGGAGATGTCTATCACTTGGAGGACACATCTTATCTCTCCATGAGACATCTTATTAAGACAAAAGACATCTTATTTGAAAGCTAGGGTTGATAGTGAGATGTCTTTTCAAGCCTATAGATCTCTTGTTCGATCATGTAAAGTTTCAATATGGTAATTCCAAGATAGGAAATAATTGAGAATGTTGAGATCAAGATTGAAAATAGTCGAGAATCTCCTTGTTGGTCATGGAAAAGGTTTCCCTAAGGTCTTGTTCTTGTAATTGATAAATATTGGATTATGTTTGCAAGTTTTTGGTGTGAAGGAGCGCAAAGAATTGTAAGAGAGATTACATGAGAGTTGTATACATATTTGTGGCTAATTATGTCTGTGAAGGAGAGATTTAGATTAATTATGCCTTGCATTGAGGTTAATCATGTGTGTGCTTATAAAGCCTCATAATTTGCAATATCATTGAGTGTATGAGTGATTTTTATTTTGTGGGATTGTGGTTCTGTTGTAATTATAATCTTATTTTAAATAAATATAAGATAGTTAGTTTTCCTTTCTAGTAATCGATTGTCTTGTATAATATCTGAATTCAATATGATTTTGAAGGATTAAAGTAAATCAAAGTAACCCTACTCTAAGAATTAATATCAAAGCGTAGGATTGCTATTGTTTGGAATTTAGTTGCAAAATTTCTATGTCTATTTCAGATGGCTCCGAAGAAGAAAAATGTTTAGGCCCCAAATAAAGATATGGAGAGCATAAAATCTACCTTTTAGCTTATGGTTGAACAATTGTATGAGATCAATGCTAAGGTAGATAATAAGGCGGGTCCCAACCATCTTTAGACTCATGATGATGATGAGCATTCTCATTTGGATGATGATGAAGAAGTCTCTTAGCCTAGTGGAGCAGGAGTAGATGAGAAGGAAGAACATTCTAGCTATGAAATTATGATAACCCATTAGTCTGGGATTCTATGGGGATTGAATCCAAATCCTCATGTCAAGGGTTCTCATGGCAAGCTTGATAATGAAAATGAAGCAAGGCTTGCTAAAGCATTTAGAAATGTTGCAAGACTTCTATATGTAGAGCTGAAAAATTTTAATGGTGTAGATGCCATTAATGTCTTTGAAAGTTAGCTGAAGAAACTTGAAAAGTATTTTGAGTTAGAAGAGGAACCAAATTAATTGAGGGTACTAATTACTAAATCTAGATTGGAAGATATGACTTTGACTTGGTCGGAAAAAAATCCCAAAGTTATTGAAGGTAAAGTAAAGAACCTCTCAAATACTGGAATTTGATAAAATATAGGTTGCGATAAAAATTCGAACAATCTTGGCAAATACAAGAGACAATCATGAAGCTTAAATTTCTTAAATGAGAAAAAGATGTTAAGGAGTTTTGCATTGAATTTCATGAACTATTCTATCAAGCTAAGTTAAATTGGGAAGAATATGAACAAAATTCAATCTTTATTGAAGGTCTCAAGATGACATATAAATAGGAGTTATCATTCTATGAGCTGCAAACCCTCGATGAGGCTTATGATTTGGCACTCAAGGTAGATAAAAAATTTGTGGATTTGGGAGTAGGAGCAAGCAAGCTTCAAAAGAAAAGAAAAAAAGATCCAAATCAAAGAAGGAATCTAAATCAAAATCTAAAGACAAAGATGACATCCATGAGAAGAAGCAAGAGAAGGGTGATGATAAGGATAAGTGATGAGACGCGATTCGCATAGGCCGCGATATCGCGTACACGATATCGCATCTTCCCTACGATATCGCGTACGTGATATCGCAGTGTGCCACAATTTCTATAAATAAGAGGTCGCTTTCCAAGTTTTAGACAATTAGGAGTTAGAAGTAGCGAAGCTCTGGCAGTTTGACCACTCCAGAGATAGATTATTTTCCCATGTCTACCCGCAGTGTGGTGAATGTAATTGTACGACGTCTTTATTCGAGTGTGATGTACTTGGACACGTACATGACTGGCAATAAAGATCGAGATTACTTCATCATTGTAGCATTCACTTTGTTATTTATTTGTTTATTTATTTTAATGTTATTTACTATTTTCTCCCTCACCCTTAAACTCCTAGAACGTGGAATGAGTACGACTTAGTTACGAGCTTTTAAGTGTGACTACTTGGTAGCCCAGTGGCATACCTAGGATCTATGCTTGGTAATCCCAGTGGTAGTCGTGCATGAGGTCCAAGATGTGTACGGTTGATCAAGAAATTAGTTGCTCATCGTACTTAGGCTAGATTAGACTTTCTTACCCTTTTCCTCCTAGCTTAGCTTAGTTAATATTACTTTCCACTGCCTTTAGGAGTAGCATTAGGTTAGAACACATCATACACCTCACTCTAGACTAAACCATATGTGACAAATATAATACTAGTCTAGGTGGGAAGACAGTGAACTGCGACCTAAGGTTAACGATCTAGGTGCCACAAGTAGTCCGTCTGCGGAGTTCGACTGGATTGCATGTGAGAACGCTCGTATTTGTATGGTTGAGTGTAGGCTGTTCGAATCTCATGTAGGCATCGTAAAGAGAGTTGACTACCCAGGCTCGATTGAAATAACTTTCCCAAATTTTTAGGAGGCTATGACTTAGATTCGCATCAACATTTATTAGCCTTCTACGATGCCTGCACATGGAATAACATTGATAATAAGTGGCAAAAACTTAAGCTCTTTCCCATGACACTCATTGACCAAGCAAAAGTATGGTATAGATCATTAAAACCAAATTCAATACACTGCTGGTCAACAATGGTAGAAGTCTTTAACGAAAAATATCAAACCTACGCAAGAGTGTCAGCCTTAAGGAAACAAATCCAAGGATGGAAACAAGTAAAACATGAACCCTTGGACATGGCCTTAGAAAGATACTATGCACTGTTAAACAATTTTCTAGGCCATGGGTTTTCCGAGGAAAGGCTAATGTACCATATCATCGATGGGCTACATAATGAAACAAGAGAGACCTTAGGAACATATGCCCAAGGTCAACTATATGAACTA
>MNCI01008335.1:1442447-1452901 GCA_015680685.1 Gnetum montanum | reverse complement strand
AGAAAATTAAATTTGGAAACCACCTAAGCAAAGAGGACTCAACACTATAATCTTTCGAAGACATGTTCTTCCAATAATTAACATCACACGAAAATAAAGTAAATCTATTAAGGCAAGCAGTAAGGTATAACCTAACTTTGGTAACAACCTTACTAACGATTGGTCCCGTGTGATTGCAGATGGCCCCGAAACGTGGACAACAGGAAGGTCCTACTCAAGGTGTGATCAAATGATCTCAGAGAGGTGGAAGACAAGATCCTACCGAACAACATGCATAACATGAGGAACAATCATTCAACATTCATCAAGAAGATCCTCCTATCGTACGGTCTGGGCAGGCAGAAGCAGGAGATACCCTCTTTGAAAGCAGTGCCTGGTACTTAGGGGAAATGTACCAATTTTGGCACAATAAAGAAGAAGGTACCATGGTTGACAATTGTAGTGTGACTATTGACTTCTTTGTTCAAGCCATTTTGGAAGTATTAAACCTTCCGAATACAGGGCCAAAGGTTGCTCAGAACCAGCTGGACACTTTCAGAACCAAACAACTTAATAAACTATTGATAGAGAATAAAAGGGTGGCAGAAGAAAAAGAGAAGGCTAACTGGGATGCCTATATGGCACAAGTTTAAACTTACATGTACGTCAAGGCACTCAAGGCCTTACAAGAGGAGAAACTCCAGGCCATACTTCAACACCATCAAATCCCAAGACCTGGAGCGCAAGAAAAGGGAAAGACACCAATGGAGGAGCCACCACCACCAGGAACTACATGAGTTCCACCATTTTGTAATCATAAGATTTTCTTTTGTGTTGTGTCTCACTCCACACTGCGGCATGAATCCATTCTAGTCAGTTAATAATCCCATACCTATCCACTGTGTAATCAATGGAGCTTTTTCTCTCTGTAACTCAAGGACGAGTTTTTATTTAGTCATGGGGGTATGATGAGACACAATTCGCATAGGCCACAATATCGCGTTGACCGCGATATCGCATCCCTCGCGATATCTCGTCTTCCCTACGATATCGTGTACGTGATATCACAGTGCGCTGCAATTTCTATAAATAAGAGGCGGCTTTCCCAGTTTTAGGCAATTAGGAGTTAGAAGTAGCGAAGCTGTGGTAGTTTGACCACTCTAGAGATAGATTATTTTCCCATGTCTGCCCGCAGTGTGGTGAATGTAATTGTACGGCGTCTTTATTCGAGTGTGACGTACTTGGACACGCACATGATCGGCAATAAAGAATGAGATTACTTCATCATTGCAGCATTCACTTTGTTATTTATTTTAATGTTATTTACTATTTTCTCTCTCACCCTTAAACTCCTAGAACGTGGAATGAGTACGACTTAGTTACGAGCATTTAAGTGTGACTACTTGGTAGCCCAGTGGCGTACCTAGGATCTATGCTTGGTAATCCCAGTGGTAGTCGTGCATGAGGTCCAAGATGTGTACGGTTGATCAAGAAATCAGTTGCTCGTTGCACTTAGGCTAGATTAGACTTTCTTACCCTTTCCTCCTAGCTTAGCTTATTTAATGTTACTTTCCACTGCCTTCAGGAGTAGCATTAGGTTAGAACACATCATACACCTCACTCTGGACTAAACCATACGTGACAAATATAATACTAGTCCAAGTGGGAAGACAACGAACTATGACCTAAGGTTAACGATCTAGGTGCCACAACTAGTCCGTCTGCAGAGTTCGACCGGATCGTGCGTGAGAACGCTCGTATTCGTATGGTTGAGTGTAGGGGTACCTCGCCACTCATCAATAAGGCTACTAAGGATCAAAGCAAAGATGGTAAGGATCAATGTAGTGACTCATCCAAGATTTAGCACTCCAGATTACTATAAATCTATAAATTTCCTCGACATAATAGAAATTTTCAATTTCTAGTTTATAGTAAGAATTACTAAAGTAACACTAAAAACTTTCATGTCAACTCAACCGCACGTATACAAATAATAGTATCAAAGATTGAAAAAGGTATTCAAAACTTTATTTTTAATTTGACCTTGATGAAATGCATTATGACTTTTCTTTTATTAATGTGTAGGATCTAGTTATACTTTTATTGCTTAGATCTTGTCCATAACCAAATATTATGTTAAAAGTACTATTACCTTTTTGATCATTTCATTCTTTTTTTAAAATAATTCAAATCCTTACATAAGGTCTTATTCTTGCCTATTATTTTAGAGTTTGGTTTTAGGATTCATGGATAACTCTAATTATACTAGGATCTTATTAGGAAGAGTACTTATTTTTAAAAAATTTATTTATGAAGTAAATACTAAATTAAATTTTTACTTGTATCCATTAAGACCCTCTTAGATCTATTAAATAAAGTAGTTTTAGAGTTCCTTTTATAGACTTTTATTCAAATTTATAACTCAATGGTTCCCATTAGAAGCAAACATATGACCTAGGGTTTTCATGTCAAGGCTCTTATCACTAAGCTAGTAACATTGTTACAATTCTTGAATTCACATCAATCATTCATGAATTAATTTTAAAAATAACTTGGAATTATGAACTAATGTGTATAGAATGTTCTTATTTAGGAAATTTTCCCTAGTTGGTCTCATTCGCAAAACTAAGTTCTTTTAAACATGTAATCATGTCTTCATGTACTAACCTAAATTCTTGAACTATGACTCTATGCGTGGCCTAATCTTGGTGAATTCTCAACCTACACAACTTGCATTTTGTATCCTTTAGCTTACCATTACTACTCAACAACCCTAAAACTTATCAAGAGATACTTCTCTAGTGTTTAAATACTATTACTTTTTGTGTCCTTATTTTACAACCAAAACGCATAACTTCGTAAGTTCCTTCTTCACATTTAACTTGTGACTCATCTTAAACTTATCTACTTCTCCTTTCTTTTACCTATTTAGATCTTTTTCTACTACTAGTTATTATTTCACTTTGTTTATTATTATAAATTGTTATGTCATCTTCATTTACTTTAGCATTATTCTCCTACTAGCTTACTTATATATTTATAATATATATCTATAATTTGGTCGTGAGAATCTTCTTCGTTAACAAGTAATAAGGTATTTGAATCAAATATTTCATAACTTCTAAATGTACAACAAGATTTATGAATTATAATTTTCATGACTTCTAGACAAAAAAACAAGATTTGTTTACAAATTTGTCATTATCACAAGATCAAGAATAAAGTATTTGCATCATGTATTGTATGTTCTCACTCTTGGCTAAATTTGCAATGCTTGTGAGATCATATGGACTAAATAAAACAATGATAGTTTCAAAAGTTAGATTATATTCCTTATTTACCAAGCCCAAGTTTTGAAACAAGTATCAACTTCTTGGTTTTAGTATATCATTGAAGATGTGGATGGTAGTAGTGGCTTCAAGTTCATAAAGCAAATTTGCACTAATTTTATTTACCCTCAAAGCACTAATCCAAATTTATTCTCTGTATATGCTTTTTCAAAAGCTTGGAGTGTTATGGATGAAATATTATTTAGCATCATCAATAGCCTCTCTCTAGACTGTTACGAATGAAATATTATATTAAGTGTTGTTGATTTATGATTGGTAGTTGGCCTCTCGTCCAAAACTATATGTACTTCATGAGTAGACATAATGTTTTAACTTAAATCTCTTGAATTTTATATGTCTTGATTTACAAAACTAATGATTTGGCAAATTAAACTCATAATTATAGTCTAACGTGTTAATCTACGAATGTTACTATTAAGCATTGATTTCTTATCAATTAGCAATGGGTAAGAATCCTTTGCTTGCTCAAGCTCTAACTCATGTTGGTGTAGCACATTGTTTAATTTTGAACAAATCTTTCACAAATAAAGGAGTTTACTGTAGAGTAACTCATACCTCTATTCATCTATACTTTATTCATCATGACTATTAGATTCACTTTCTAGTTCAACCTTCCCATGTGTAATGCACATATATGCCAAATGCAATTCTGTTTAGCATTTTTCTATGTGATTTCTTCTTTAGCAATAAGAAAAATAAGCAAGATTAACATTGATCATAGAAACTTATTATCATTTCGTCTATCTTAATGGGTTAGCCCATTTTGTTAGGATAAAGATACCATAATGATCATCATCATCATGATCTTTCTAATCTAACTCATGCAAAAAAATAAAAATAAAGACAAATTTAGATGTGAACTCTCTTCTTCTTCTTCTTCTTCTTTTTTCATTGCACTTGAGAGGCCAATGATTCTTTTACTATTATTTTTAATATATGTTGGTGTAATATTGATTTTTTATTTATATTTTAACAATCAAATATTAGTTTAGTAATAAGAGTATTGGCTTGGTAATCTTATGTCATAAGTTCAATTCAAATAATTAGGGGTTGCAACCATAAATAATTGAAATATAGGTATACCCCAAAATATATAATTCAATTGAAACTCTATAAATCAACACTAAGTTATAAATTTAAAAAATAGATATGATAGGAATTCCAAAACAAATCTAATAGATACAAGGGATGTTAGTAGATGTAAATGAAAAATTTTAGTTTCAGTTTTATTAATTAAAAACATAACATGTAACAAAATAAATTTTCAAGTGAGAAAAGTTTATAAGTTAAGCAAAACATCTTTTGAATTCAATGATAAAATTTAAATAGATTTTACAATTAAATTTAAACCTTTTTTTAATGTCCCTTAGGTTTTTCATATTATAATACATGTTATTGAAACCCTAGGCTATACAACTTGCATGATTCACTTGTAGAACTTTAGTAGAACATAATGGTATGTTAACATGCCCCTTGGAATTGAACTTGTAACTTGTATAACTTGTAACTAATAAGATAGGTTAACTAATCAAGTAAAATATCTTTTAAGTTTAGTGATGAAGTTTGCATGCCTTTTACAGTTAATTTTCTTGTATTAAAATGTTGTTAGTATGTATTAGCTTACAAAAAGATTTAGTAGAACCATAGATGTACAAAATGCATATTCTAGGTTCAATTCTTATATAACAATGAGGTGTTCGCTTAGTGGTAAGAGTCTAGACTTGGTAACCTTGAGTCATAGATTTCATTCCACTAAGTAGTGGTAAGTTATAAATTAAAAAAATTATGTAAAAACAATTATAAAACTAATCTAATAAATATGGCGGATCTTAGGTAATGAAAGTAAAAAATTTTAGTTTCATTTTCATAATACATAGAAGTGTTAGCCTAGTGGTAAGAGGTCTTACCACTAGGCTAATACATCATTGTCAGTTCAAGTCATAATTAGGCATTATTATATTCTTCCATAATTTTTTTTTGGTGAAAGGAAGGGAACAAGGATTGTGAATGTTGAAACCTTGAAATCATTATGGTGTTGGAACCTTGAAATAATTGTAATATAGTTCAATTAGAACTTTGTAACTCAACACTGTCCACCAGAATCAAACACATGACTTGAAGCTTTTAAATCAAGAGTCTTACCACTAGGTTAACACCTCATTGTTTCCAAATATCATAATATAAGTACACCCCAAGATATATAGTCCAATTAGAACATTATAGCTCACATTTCCTACTTGAATCGAATTCATAACCTTAAGCTTTTAAATTTAAGAGTCTTACCACTAGGCTAACACCTTAGTTCACATCACAATTAGGCATCATTATATTCCTCTAATATATCTTGTTAGTTATATGTATTGAGGTGTACTTATACCCATTCCAACACCACCTCATTGCTAATACCCTTCCTTTCACCTTTGAAGCACTTTGACTATAGGTACACCCTAAGACATATAGCTAACACATTACATTAAAAGAACTGTAAAGGAATATAATGACATCTTTATTTCTGCTACATGGGCTAAGTTACAAACAACTTTTGAATTTGGTGGTGGAGTTTGTCTAGCTTTTAAGAAAAGGATAATCATGGGGTCTTAGAACCTTGAAATAATTGTAATATAGTTTAATTAGATCTTTATAGCTTAACATTACTCAGCAAAATCAAACCCATGACTTAGAGCTTTCAAATCAAGAGTTTTACCATTAGCCTAACACCTCATTGTTAAGAAAGAAGAGGATAATCACCCAAAACCTCAATACTTATGCCACTAAGTATAATCCTAGGAGAATCAAAAGTTTGTATAGCTTTTATATTTAATATTATATCTATTATAATGTTAAAAAGGTACATCATATTATAATACTAACATTGTAGTTTTATTATTTCTATATAGATCCAAAGAATCTATTAGATGAATTAGTTTATGCATAATGCATAAATAGTGGTGGTGGGAGTAAGGGGTGGGGGTGTGGAACCCTAAATAAGTAAAGCATAGATACATTTCAAGATTTATAGAAATTATATATAAAAAACTTAATATTACCTAGTAGAATTGAACCTATGACCTAGGGTTACTAGGTAAGACCTATACCACTATGCATAATGTATCAGTAGTGATGAGTGGTGAGAGTCTTGTATGCTTAACCATGCAATTTATAAGTGTCATGAGAGACTGTATTGTAATTCACGGATGGAACTAACATGCTATTTAGATAGTTAAATTTGAAATAGCATATCACTATCTTCCCAGCTATACTTGTAGTGGCCCTCAATGCATATAGTTAAGTATACCTAAGGCATATGATAATGATGTTATTGGGGCTAGTGTTACATCCCATTTAAAGACATTAGGTATCGTCATACACTTATGATTTATACATTACGTGTGAAGTCCCAATAAGTTGTTGAGGATGATTTAATGTAATATAAATGTATTTTATATGTTATGAGGCTTCATCTTTATCTTACGATTATGATGTCTTTACATACTTAACTAACGTGATTATGTACACTAGCCTAATGTGATGTGTTAGAAAGGTGAGCTTGCTAGCAAGGGTGTTGGATTGGGATATAAGAGCACCTATCTAGTATGTCTTTATGCTTTATGTGCNTGGGATATAAGAGCACCTATCTAGTATGTCTTTATGCTTTATGTGTAATTTTAGTATTTAGGAATTTATACTATAACACTACATTTCATAACGTTTAGGTTTGGTTTTGGCATGTGAATGTGTAGTGTGTATGATAAGGATCTCATATGTTCAAATGGATTTTGATTTGGAGTCCCTATGTGTTTGTTACACATGATTAAAGTTTACGGCATTAGTTGCGGAGGAAAAAAATAAGGATAGCTTATGAAAATCATTGATAATAAATAATAAATAATTCAAATGGAAAAAGAAAAAGAAAAAGTGAACTCACATCATATGAGAAAAGAAGCACATCATTAGTTTGTTTATTTTTATACAAAGCATAAAGTGAAAGTATAGGTTTTAAGTTTGTTTTTTTTTTTACCCACCACCTCACCACTACTTGCCCATAGAAATTGGGTTTTGGGTTTCTGTTTTTCTGTTCATGTTAATAGAAATGCACATGAGCCTATTCTTTTATTTTTCTTTCTTCTTTTTTCTTCTGTTTCACATTTTTCTAAATTCTGAGCTTTGTGTATGGTTTTTGCTTACTTTGAACCTAGATTTTGGATTGCTATAATCATATCTACATGGGTGCAAAACTTGTCGAATTTTTTAGGGTTTTCTACTTATTTTGGCTTTTCTGCTCAACAATTTTAATTAGTGGGTTGCCTTTACCTTTTTCTTGTATTTTTGTGTTGGATTAGTGTATATGATTATACAATGTGGGCATGTGGGGCATATAGCTCAAAGATTGAGCTTGGACATGTTATTTTGCCTATTTCTTGAACTTGTCCGATTTTGGTTATGAATTGTGTAGTAATATATATGCAATGTATTGTATGATGTGGACTTGTAGAATATGCTATGTGATGTTGATGAGATTGATATCATTGGAATATGATATTTTCAAGGCATATTGGAATGCGAGTGTTTTTGGAAGTTCCAATCCTTCCTAGCGGTAATGAAATATCATTAAATATTATTTTATTAATCAAACTTTGAACATGCATAACTTTGCTTCCAAGAGTCCAATTTAAGTAAAATTACTGTTGTTGTTATCGTTTGGGGAAGTACTTTCTAATCGTGGGATTGATTTTCTCTTTAGGCATATATCATTTTGAAGGTTATTATAGCAGTCATTTGTGAGGAAGTAAATGCAATTTGACAACTATGGTATTGTTTTGTCATATCATGGTATTAATGTTGTTTTGTCAAATTGTGGTATTGTTTTCATGGAATCATTGTACCTATTAGGTGTGGATATGTGTGATTATGTTATGTTTGTTTAGATGTGTTGTACTTATGACGTGTGTTGGTTTAAGCTAGTCAAAATGTGTACATGTCTTTGAAATGATGCTTGTGATGGTCATTGATGGGTGGTGCTAGCATGAGGGTGTGGATCAGTTGGTGATGAGGAACCCTAGAGGTAGTATGGATTGACCCCCATTGTGAAGCATAGGTGAGGCTCCTATCTCAGGCTCATCCTAAGAGTGGAAGAGCATAGGTGTGTTCGTCCCTACGGCTGGTACGTGGCATAGGTGTGTTCATCCTTATCGCCAATCCTCTAGAAGGCTAATGGTTGTGGGTTATAGGTTGATAGACCCTAGCACTATTTAGATAAATAAAATATTAATAAAAGACCTGTAGGTAATGGCTATTATGAGTACTCATGACAATGTTTCACATGCAACACTGAGCGTAAATATGCTAGCGACCACATGAGCTATGTATATGATAGTATCGATTTGTGAGTTATATCGTTGATAATATGTGTTCTGATTGGATTATGAGTGTGTGGATCATAGACTATTTAATGATATATCGTAGCTATGATGATGTGGGCATGAGAGATTATGTCAGACCATGGCTTTATCTGTGATTGTATGATAGTATGTAGCATTATGAGTGATATGGTGTTGTTTTTGAGCATGTACAAGATTAACAGTTGTTGCAAGTTGCCTTGTACCCCACTCCTCTCCTCTAGTATAGCACTTGTCGACCATCTAGTAGGGGAAGTGTAAAGGCTTCCCACTCAGTTATGTACTAACTTTATTTAAAGTACAGGTGAAAGGTGCAAGAGCCTAAACGAGCACAGAGTAGGAGAGTAGAGGAGGGAGAAATCTTTAGTGTTTGGTTAATGTATATTTCATGTACAATAGTATGGACTATGTATTTTTGTATGAAACTCTCTCTACTCTTATATATACGATGATGGTGTTTATGTGTTTTTTTGTATTTTAGTAGAATGAACTGAAGTGTATGTTTAGTTTGTGGTGTGGTATGAAATTTTTATGCAGTTTGACCTTCCTTCATATCATGTATTCTATACATTATTAGCTTTTAGTTATCATGCTTCTATTCTAAGATTACTTGATCCTAGGCATTACCCTACCCAAGCTAGGGCAGGGTGTTACATTGTGGCATTGATGGACAGGAGCAGCCTCCTCAAACATCTAATAGTGATCCTACAAATAGGTAGCCAAAGCTTATACAATAATTGTTACAAATCCTATAGCAACATGTTGCAGCTATTGATGCTCCCATTCCAATGATCAGGGAAGTGGAAAGTGGTAGTGGTAGTGGAGACTCAGGAGAATCAAATAGGTATCCTATCAATAGGGAACTAGTCGAGCAATTTTGAAAGTTGGGACCTCCTAAATATGATGGCACTAAGGATCCCACTATAGCTATAGAATGGTTGGAGGAATTGCAAAAGGCTTTTGATTTGATGGGCTATTCATTGGTTCAGTAGACTCGCTTGGCAGTTTATCAATTGGTTGGTACTGCCCAGAGTTGGTGGATGACTAAAGAGTAGTTTAAGGGATGGACTAATTAAGAGGTGGCATGGGATAATTTTATGGCATCTTTTAGAGGTCATTATGTGTCTACCCAATATGCACAGGCCAAGGAAGATGAGTTCTACCATTTGTATCAAGGTTATTGATCTATGGCAGAGTATGGTGCTCGTTTCTCTAAGTTGAGTAGTTGATTACCATAGATGCAAACGGATGCATAGGCATGAGCAAAGAAGTTTGTTCAAGGTTTGAGACCATCTTTGAAGCATCACCTATTACCTCTCAGATTGACTTCCTTTGATGAAGCTAGAGAAATAGTTGTCACATCCCCATTCCCAAATGATGCTGCTACCTAATTGATGAGACATGACCTGCATGTGCTGCGATATCGCATACGCAATATCGCGGCCGCCCATGCGATATCGCGTACGCGATATCACGTCCTGCCGCCATATATATAAATAAGAGGCGGCACTCCCTTCATTTCAAAATCCTAGCTAGAAGTAGCGAAGCTCTGGCAGATTGATCACTCCAGAGTTAGAATTTTTCCCATGTGCCCGCAGTAGGAGTCCTAGAGTGAACGGCTCTTTATTCGAGAAGCTTGTAACCTGAACCCAAGTTGTGTACGGTAATAAAGACGAACTTGATTGGATAAACCTTGCAGTACATGGTTTTATTGCTTTTTATTTACTAC